>VDFB02338287.1:22006-79275 GCA_007258455.2 Sequoia sempervirens | reverse complement strand
TTTTTGGCTTGTGAGTTTTGAGAGATATAACCAAGACCAGATGTGTAGTCATGCTCTTTGACTTGGATGGGCTCTAAAATACCTTGCTCATGAAGGCCAAAACCTTTTCCTTGATAGTTCATGTTCTTAATCATTTGATCCATGACAGGATTTTTGTTATTCTGGAAGAATGATGCGAGTCCATTATTAGGTGGAGGATGATGGGTGGTATATATGCTTTGTTTTTCTTCTGCAAGGAGACCACCATGGAAGAATGTGAGAGTACCAAGGGGATATAAAAGTGGTGTGGGAATAGTATGGTTAGGCGATGGTGGAGGATCATCAAATGGAGATGAGGGGGTAGGAACTTCTTCTTGATCGGGAGGAATGAGTGGTAAAGTATCAAGAGATGGATTAGGAGTTATGATAGGATTTGGATTTGTGGCAACAAGTGACGAGGGCTCATGTGATGGGGATGGAGATAAGGGCCCATGAGATGGAGTGGTGGAATCAAGGAGATCATGGGATGGAATGAATGGGGGACTGTGATCTTGAGGTGGACTAGATGGGACAATAGGATCTTGATCTGGAGAAAAGGGTATGCTACTATGATTTGGATCAAGCTCTTGGCATGACTCTTCTTGTGAGGTTGAAGGGTTCATTAAGTTCATGAGAGGGGATTTTGATGATACTATGAGTGGGAGGAGGGGATTGGATTTGATCATCATCAATGGGTTTGGCAACACTCATAGTAGGGGACAAGGGTTCAATGGATTCAGTGGGTGTGATGGTGTCAACGGTTTGAGTGGTGCTAGGGGTGTTAACATCAATGATAGGCGTGATACGGAGAAGGGTATCGTCACTGGTGACCATGGATGATGGATTGGGATGGCATGGCTCAACGACTTCATGATGTGGGGTTACGGATGTCTTCTTTTTCATAAGTCCTTGGAGAACTTCTGGAGTGATAAACTTGCATATTCTAGGTTTATATGGTGAGGTAGGAGTGGATAAAGGATTGGGGATTGGTAGAAGATTGGGATTAGATGGGGGAATGGGATTGGATGTAAGACTAGGAGTAGATGGAGGATTAGATTTGGATGGAAGGTTAAGATAGGGATATTGGAATGATGAAATAGGAGAAGAGGATAAGGATGGTGGATTAGGACAAAAGGATGTGGGTGGTATATTAGGACAAGAGGATGTGGGTGGTGTATTAGGACAAGAATATGTGGATGTTCGATTAGGATAGGTAGATGTGGATGTTGGATTAGGATGAGTAGATTGGTATGGAGGATTAGGATAGAGGGCATATGTGGATGAAGGATTGAGATAGGAGGATGTGGATGGAAGATTATAATAGGGGTGTTGGGATACTAGATTGGGATAAGAAGTCATGGATGTCAGATAAGAAGATGATGTAGAGGGAGGATATGATGGAGATGTGGGCAAGTAAGATAATGGATATCCCTTGTCAAAGGTAGCATAAGGAGCATTATTAGGCAAGGATGAAGACATAACATGATAGCTCAGAGGGGGGATTGGATTTTGGAAAGCGATTGGGGAAAGCTTACTAGTAATGATAGCATCAAGGGGATCGATGTCATACACCTCTTGATCGACAAGACTCTCATTATCCTTGTCAACGTAATTAGGATTTCACTTGATTAATACTAATGGAGGATAAGGATTCATGATGAGGGAAGGATAAATAGGATGGGTCAAATATTTTGGGTGGAAACAGACTAAAGCTTGAATCAGGATTTAAGTCAAGCTCAGATTAGGATTTGATTAAAGCTCAGATTAGGATGATTGGATGATGCGATGGGATTGATTTTGATGATTGGATTTGAAGTAAAGGATGATTACAACACCAAATCTACCTTGAGATGGAAGCAAATTGATTGGGTCTGAGATGATTGGATAAGGGTGTGTTTGAATTAGATTGGATAGGATCAACCGATGAAACGATTGATAAGATCAAATGATAGATCAAATAGGGTTAAAAGAGGGATTCTAAATCCCATTCAGAGATTACCCTAGGTGACTTAGGATGTTGATTAATTGGATTAAATGATGAATAGATGATTGTGGCACAAAATCCACCTTGAGATTGAAGATGGATTGATTAGGCCAACGATTATAACTAACTTAAAAAGGATGACGATCCTAAGCAACTATGGATGGTGACAATCAAATTCAGACTCCTAGGTCAATTTGGATAACTAATTCAAAAAAAAATTAGAGGATTTGAATGGGAGACACGACGATGGATACGTAACCTAGAGATGTTTGAGGATGATGTATCGATACGATTCAGATGATGTACTAATGAGCTCGACAGAATGCAGATGGATTCAAATGTAAACTGTGGGTGAATGGTGGATTGGAACAAGCAAACAGACACTCGTAACAAAGAAATGGATGCTCAAAACAAGGAGACTAATGCTAGGAAGGGGAGATGACTAATCAGGATGAGAATATGGATGGTCATAATGAGGAAATGACCCGTCAGAATAGGCAAATAGATGCTCGAAATAGGTAAATAAATGCTCGAAATGAGAGGATGAAGACTCGGATTGAGGGGATGAATGTTTGGAATGATGGAAAAAATTCTTGAATGACCAAACGAATGCTCAGAATGAGGGAACGGCTAGTCGAAACAAGCGAAGATGCCCGAAACAGGTAGACGGGTGCTTAGATCAAGGAGACGACTGTTCAGATCAAAGGGATGAATACTCAGAATGAGGAGATGAATATTTGGGATGGGGAATGGATGTTCTAAATGAGGAGACAAGGAATCGAAATAAAGAGGTGGATGATCAAACTGAGGAGACGGGCCATCGGAACGAGCAAACGGGTGATAGAAATGGGCAGACAGGTGCCTTGAGAGGATGAAGGTTTGGATCAAGGAGATGAATGCTTGAGATTGGGAATGTATATTTGGAATGGAGAGAGGAATGCTCGAAATGGGTAAATGGGCACTCAGAATGAGCAAACAAGTGCTTGAAACGAGCAAACGGGTGCCTAAAACAACAAAACGGACAATGAAAAAGGCCATTTGGAGGGTAGGTCCACCCCAGTTAGGGAAGGACCAACCCTTTAGAGGGAAATCATGCCCCTCTCAAGGGTAGGTCTTCCCAAGGATAAGGGCAAGTTCGCCTTTTGGTGAAAAACGCGTAGAAAACAAGTGATTGGATTAAGTAAACAGGTGCTCTAAGAGGATGAAGGTTTGGATCAAGGAGATGAATGCTTGGTATGGGGAATGGATATTTGGAATGGAGATACAAATTCTATGAATGGGTAATGAGCACTCAGAATGAGCAAATAGGTGCTTGAAACGAGCAAACGAGTGCTTAAAACGACAAAATGAACGATGAAAAAGGTTGTTTGGAGGGAAAGTCCACCCCAATTAGGGCAGGTCCACCCCTTTAGAGGGAAATTAAGCTCCTCTCAAGGGTAGGTCTTCCAAAGGATAAGGGAAAGTTCACCTTTTGGTGAAAAATAGGTAGAAAACGGGTGCTCTAAGAGGATGAAGGTTTGGATCAAGGAGATGAATGCTTGGGACGGGGAATGGATATTTGTAATGGAGAGAAAAATGCTTGAAATGGGAAAACAGGTGCCTAAAATGACAAAATGGATGATGAAAAAGGTCATTTGGAGGGCAGGTCTGCCCTAATTAGGGAAGGTCTAACCCTTTAGAGGAAAATTTCACCCCTTTAGAGGGAAAGTACGCCCCTCTCAAGGGCAGGTATGACCAAGGATAAGGGAAAGTTTTCCTTTTGGTGAAAAACGGGCAGAAAACGGGTGATTGGATTAATTAAACAAGTGCTCTGAGAGGATGAAGGTTTGGATCAAGGAGATGAATGCTTGGGATGGGGAATGGATATTTGGAATGGAGAGACAAATGCTCAGAATGGGTAAACAAGCACTTGGAACGAGCAAACGGATGCTTGAAATAGGCAAATGGGTGCCTAAAATGATAAAATAGACAATGAAAAAGGTTGTTTAGAGGGCGGGTCTACCCTTTTAGAGGGAAATTTCACCCCTTTAGAGGGAAAGTACACCCCTCTCAAGGGTAGGTCTGCCCAAGGATAAAGGAAAGTTTGCCTTTTGGTGAAAAATGAACAAAAAATGGGTGATTGGATTAAGTAAACAGGTGCTCTGAGAGGATGAAGGTTTGGATCAAGGAGATGAATGCTTGGGATGGGGAATGGATATTTGGAATGAAGAGACAAATGCTAAGAATGGGTAAACGGGTACTTGGGACAGATGAACAAGGTGAAATTGACTATTTTGGGGGCAAGTTCGCCCCTCTGGAAGAAACCTATGGGAAAGTTCACCCCTCTGCAGGAAATTTGTAGGCAAGTCTGCCCTTTTGCAGGAAATCTGTGGGAAAGTTCACCCCTCTATAGGGAAAGGTTGCCCCTTTGAAGAAAACTGGGACTTGAGTTGGATGGAAATGACTATGGAAAGGACTTAAAATATAACAAACAACAAGCAATAAGGTTGACTTGTCAAAAAGTTTACTGGTTTCCCACAAGAAGACACTTCAAACAAGCAGAATCCTTTCATTAGTGTTAAGGGTATGGCCAAAAAAGTTCTTAATCTAGGATGCACAAGGATTCTAGGGAGTCCTCAGTATGCTCTCGTTACATGAGGCACAACCGTGAATACCAGCCCGTCACAAGCGTGAGTCAGGAACCCCAGCAATACACTGAAAGGCTCAAACCAACTCTTCATGTCTAGCTAGGTATCACCCTAGCTTCAACACTCCGCCAGACACAACGTGACTGGATTGGGGTACAACTTTGGCTCTCCCCCTTTTCTATACCCTTCCGGTATGCATAGTTGGGATCGTCCCTTGGGGTGATGAAATCCCCAAGCAGGTTTCACTAAAAAGAAGGCACTAATTATTTTCAGCTACTCCCCAAGCTCACACAAAGTGAGAGGGGAAAGCGTGAACAACTAATGTCTCCTTGGGTAAGACAAAAAATAGACTTATAGACACAAAAAGTAGCGAATTTTACTTCCTCCTAGTTAAACTATGTTCCTAGATTAACGAAAAACAAGGAAAGCTTTAAACAACTAAGCAAACAAATTGTCCTACAAGCAAATGTTAGTAGTTTTATCCTCCGTTCTTCGTCAATCATGAAATAAACTACATAAAATTTATCAAAAGACATAAATATCCTTGCAACAGATAATGTTAGGGGGTTAGAACCTAAAAATGACAAAAAATTGAAGCAAAAATGAAGCTAAAACAACTGATTTACCTCCCAAAATATTCTACTTTGGGAAAGTTTGCCCCTCTGTAGGAAATTTGTGGGAAAGTTCGTCCTTCTACAGGAAATTTGTGGGCAAGCCTCTACAACAAATAGTTAGTAGACAGCACAAAAAACACAGTTATGTGGGCAAGTCCGCCCCTCTACAACAAACAGTTAGTAGATAGGTTTATAAAACACAGTGTTGTGGGAAATTTCTGCCCCTCTACAACAAACAGTGAGAAAACAAAGTTACATAAAACTTAGTTCCTTGGGAAAAGTCACCCTTTTGCAGCAAACAGTTAGCTAGCAAAGTTCAGAAAACCAATTCCTTGGGCAAGGTCACCCTTCTACAACAAATAGTTAGCAAACAAAGTTTATAAACCTAGTTCCTTGGGCAAGGTTTCCCTTCTGCAACAAATAGTTAGCCAACAAAGTTAGAGAAAACCAGTTCCTTGGGCAAGGTCACCCTTCTGCAACAAACAGTGAGCAAACAAAGTTATAGAAAACCAGTTCCTTGGGAAAGGTTACCCTTCTATAACAAATAGTGAGCAAAGAAAGTTACAAAAAACCAGTTACTTGGGAAAGGTCCCCCTTTTGTAGCAGTTCTTTGGGCAAGGTCGCCCTTCTACAACAGTTCTTTGGGAAAGTTCGCCCTTCTGTAGTAGTTCTTTCGGCAAGGTCGCCCTTTTGCAACAATTCTTTGGGCAAGTCCGCCCCTCTGCAACATTTCTTTGGGCAAGTTTTCCCCTCTGCATCAGTTCTTTGGGCAAGTTTTCCCCTTTGCCGCAGTTCTTTAGGAAATTTTTCCCCTCTACAACTTGAACTTGCAAAGAACTTAAACAACATAAAACGTGAAAGATGGAACCCATTTGTGGGTCCCACCAGGCATGCCAGAAATGTGAACTAGCGATCTTGACCTACTCTAAACCATGCAAAACAATATGCAAAAGAAAGGAAAAGAGCACTGACACCTCAATGATAAGCCTAGTTAAATCCAAAACAAAATAACAAATAATAAATAAGCTGATTATACCTTATCTTGGATTGATCCTTTGGTTGGCCCTTGATGGTGGATTTTATGTGTGCTCCTTTTGATAGCAAGATCTTGAAATGGATTCAAAATAATGTATGCAATATGAGGATTCAAATGAGCAAGCTGGGTAGTTGAGAAGATGAGCCAAATGGATGCAATGAAAGCTTAAGGTATGCAACAATGGTGGATATGAGAAGATGCAAGTATGAGTTTGAGAGATAAAATTGGTTGAGTGAGAAGTGTTGAATGAGAAAATGAAAGAAAACTCTTTCATTTTATGGAGAGAAGCCCTAAAAAGATGGACGGTTAAGATTTTGCCACCATGGGAAAGATGTAGGGTTTTGGTGAGTTGATGACTCACAAGCCCTCACATCTTTCCATGTGGAAAATGATGTGTCACAAGGACACATGAGGTGGAGAGGGTACAAATGATGTGGAGGTACTTGCAAGTACCTTGGAAAAGGGATGATGTGACCTCTCAATGATCACATGAGAAAGAGGAGAATCTTGGGTGAATAAAAAGGAATTATAAATTCCTATGATTGGGAGATCTTGTGGACAAGACAAGGTTCCCAAAAAGAGAGGTGAGAAGTACCTTGAATAAAACAAGGTGCTTAAAAAGGTAAGTACTTACCCATGTGTGACTTGATGTGACAAATCAAAGACTCTAGAATACTTTGGCACATGTGATGTGACAAGTCAAAGGTTCTAGAACTTGCCTGGGGAAGAGAAGACTTCTTGGATGAATAAAAAAGAATTAAAAATTCCTTGGGGGATGGGGAGTGTTGACCAAGGTACTGATTAGACTTAACTAATCAGTGATTAGAAGATAATTAGTGGTTAATGAAGATTAGAAGCCAACTTGCAAAAGTTGAAGGATGTGACATGTCTTAATCAAGAATTAGGTGTGTGCACATCCCTAATGATGAGATTAGGAGGTTGATTAAGATTAAGAAAAAGATGTGACATGTGAGGAATTAAATAAATTTCATATTTATTTAATTCATTTGATGAAAGGGGGGATTGAAGAGTAAGGTATTTAATTATTTAATTAGATACCTTAGGGATGAAGAACTTTAGAAGGTATTAATTAAATAAGAGCAATATTACTTAATTAATGCAAATAAGAGGATGTTTAGACAAAAGGGGATAAATTTGGATAAATTAAGTGTCCAAATTTAGGTGTCTACAGGTTCAACACATTCAACTTGAATAGATACCAAGCCAAGATACTAAGTTTATATAATGTATGTTTTTGGATTAAACATGTATGCTTTTTTGAATTGATGTTTTGAATCACACTCGGTGATTTGTGATCAAGAAGAAAACATTGAGTGTGATTCAAAAATTTGATTCAAAAAGCATACATGAAATCAATATAACAATACATAAGATGAAGCAACTTGAATTAAAATAGTTGAAAAAATTACACTTAATAGTAGTTTTCTTAGGCCATTAATATTAGAACTGTTAGCTTCAAATATGGATGAAATGCCTCTTTCAATAGTTCATAGGGAGATATAAATAAGTATCACATCATAACTGATCTAAAATACAAGCCATGAGTCCTATAGTAGCTCCCATTCCAGAGTTACTATTTCGTTTCCTAATCTTAGTCATTACACAACATTAAATCCTTCCAACTTTTGACCATAATGAATTTTGAGTGTCTTTTTGTGTTTTTTTCTTCAAACATCGACCCCATGCCTTTAAGTCACTCTTATTGATAACCGATTTGAGAAAATATAATTTGGGTATTCCTTTACATAATTTCTTAGCACATTTGCATAGAGCATGAGAAATTAAGGCTAGTTGCCTTCCAAAATTTTGCAAAAATTGTTACTTGGGCTAAAAGTTACACTTTTATGGGTTTTCTCTCTCCATTTGGCCCAAATTTGGTTCAAATGAATTCTCCCACAAATGTGCAGTTCAATCAGAAATCCCCGTAAGAAGTTAAAATGTTGGAAAATTGGCTAAGTTTAAAGTCTACAAGATCTCAATTCCCAAGTGAATGTCACTTTTCATTATTTATGCAATCAAGTTACATTTTCCTACTATGCAAGAAAAAGGTTCCTATCCAAATTTGTAGGAATTTTCATGTGAACCATCCACTTCTAGTTGCCAATAGCTCTTCTACATCTTCCACTTACCAACCATTTCCATGCATGTGTAGTTGAATTCAAAATTAGCTAAGTTAAATCTTTGCAAGTGGATGGAGTCCATCTTCCCACAACTTGCCCAAGGTGATGTCATCTTCCTTTTGTAGAAATTTTCCAATAATTTAAACCTTGATTTCCCAAAGTTCCTCATCTAATTCATATGCATTTTCCCACAAACCTCTTTGAGTCCATGTTCTCACACTTGTACCTTGATGGTGTCACACTAGCATCATCTCACCCTACTTACATTATCATGACATGACCTCATCCAAAGTCCCACATAGTCCTAAGACGGTATCATACCAACATCATGCTAACATCATAAGTGGATTTTCTCTTGAATTATGGATGTGTTGTTGCACTTGGTGCATTCACTTTGAGTTTTTGCATGTTTCATTTGGTGCATGATTTTACGATGCATTCAGTAGTAGGACAAGTTTATGCATGGTGCAATTTAGTTCCAAGTCTTTGAACCACATGAACCTTTTGAAGTCTGATAGACCTAAGGAAGAGGTTGTGGGTAAATCCATGTGAATAAACTATTTGCCAAAATGATGAAATTCACTTATAATTTTATTTTTGTAGCAAACCCAATAGAAGAAAATATCTCATATATGGTGTTTTGTCAAGATTTGAGGGTCAACATGTGATCTTGTGTTAATTATGAAAGCATAAGGATATATGCGTAAGGGGCTTGAACTTTGACCAAAGCTATTCCAAGCCGATTTTTTTGCTTGATATTTATTTGCCTATGAATTATTGAAAGAGGTATTTCATCCATCTATGAAGCTAGCAACTCTAGTATTAATAGCCTAATAAAACTACTATCAAGTGTGATTTTTTTCTATTCTAATTCAAGTGGGTTCTTCCTACCTTATGTATTATTATATTGATTTCATTTTTAGCTTGACTTTTCTTCGACACAACTTGCAAAGAATTGGTTAAGAAGGGCCACAAAATAAATTGATCTTGTTGATATGCAATAGCTCGTATTAGGAAGAAAAATAAGTATTAGGAAAAAAATTAGCTTGGAACAACTCAGGTGGAATTTCATGCTCCTTATGCATATATCCAGATGCTTTCACAATTACCGCAAGGTATTATTGACCCTCAAATCACCACAAAACACCATATGTGGGATATCCACTTGTATCGGGTTTATTGTAGAAATTTATGATGCAGGAGCATCCAGGTGCATTGAAAATCCTACCCACCCAAAATAATGTTTATTTTAATTTCTTGTGTTTTGTTTTGGTTTTGCTTGCAAGCACAGGGTGCTGCCACAATAGTGGTTTACACTTTCTAGGAGATCCTGATTTTTACTGAAATCACATCTTTTTAGAAAATATAATGATATAAGCCTTGAAAAGTTCCATTTAAAGGATTCCAATTGAAGAGGGTTTGATCAAACCACCTTAGACCAAGCCCCCTTGGATAGAACCCCACTAGTTTTAAACCATACCTATAATGGAGTCTCCTTTACACCTATCAAAATGCCGATAAAACACCACTTTTGATTTACCTTTTGGGGGATCAAATGAATTCATTTAAAATTTATTTTTTGTATGTATGTAGTCCTTATTATAAGCTTCCAAAAAATTATAATTTTAATTAAATTTAATTTGATTATTATATTTTTTTTATTTATTGTGAATGTAAGTTTTTCACTAAAAATCAAGCTCTTTGTTCTCTACATGTGGAAAAATAGAAGATTTTAAAAAAAATTGAAAAATATGAGTGCACTAGATATTGAAGTCCTTGAACCAACAAAAAAATAATTGAATTTCGATACATACAAAAAAAGTTGTGTTATACGGTCTGCCTATGTCTGAATTGTAATTAATTTGACTTTGAAACTTGATTAAGGAAAAAATATTCAATAAAACACTACGAAACCAATTGGAAGCACTAGACATCGTAGTTACAAATCTAAATTTGAAAAAAATAGAATTTAATCTTTCATGGAAAAAAAATTATGTGTTATACGGTGAGCGTCACTCCTTAAAAATGGTGTTTACTAAAAAAAACCAGTTTTTGAAGGAGATGGAAAAAGAAGTACAATCTGATTCCAAAAATTTAGAATCTATAGAAAAAATGTGACAAATCACTAGTTGGCATCATCTTCAAATTCCTCATGGTTTAGCCGCTATAGGTGTCTGAAAGTGAAGATTTAGTTAGAAAATATCAGTTCAGTGTCCAGTTTGGCCAAAAATTGTAAACCAGTATTGTGGGATCACCCCACATTTTATTTAAATCTTCAACTCCTCCAACATAGTCTAGTTTAATGTTTGGTGTGAGAAAAAATCAAATGGTTAAATGTTTCTTCTTGGTAATTGTTCTAGTTTTGCGTATATATTCCAATTTTCCAAAAAGGAAAAATCCCACGCCCAAGCCTGTGAGTGGGAATTTAATGCATTATGTAACTCCATTTTCATGAATTTTGAAATTTCTCATGGATAAAAATGAAAAGGTAGGTGTTGAGGGAGTGGAGAGAGTGGATTGAGAATCAACAAGGAAAATTTTGAAAAAGAATTGAAGACTCTTCCAGAAAAAAGGAAAAAGCCATGCCCAATAGGGGAAAGTGGGGAATGAAGTTTGACTGTAGCAAGGAGGAAAAACCCACGCCCAGATTTCCAAGGGAGATTTTTGCAGGAAAAAGAAGGAAGAAAATGTGAAAAGAAAAGTGTATGAAAGGAGAAACAATACTTTGTTGTCCTGAAGATGAATCTCATTGAATTTGGTGTGTTTTGTAGGCTCTTGTTGTTGGTGTAAAGAGTTGTGATTATATTTTGTATTCCTATAGATAATAATTTTTAGAATGTGTATTTTTTTTGCATGCTCTCCTATAGATAGTTGGTGCAGGAATTACATTGTTTTGTAAATTTGAAATATTTGTACCTTCATGTATGTTGTAGGCAATCTGATTTTTAAATAAAATTTCAGATTTTATCATTTTATGGTTGTTATTAGTATTATCCAACAAGATTTAAAGTTTAATTAGCTACAACAATTGACAATCATGTGGATTCTCAATTTTTGAGCTGCATCATTTGGTATCAGAGTTGGTTGAGGAAGATGAAAATAAGTCATGGCATATAGATGATGTGGGAGAGGGAGAGCACCATGAGGAGAAGATAATACAACTGTTATGGTAATGTTGGGAGGAATAACAACACACCTAAGGGCCATAGAAATCTCACAACAAATAGTAATTCATATAGAGGATGTTAATGAAGAAGAGGAAGAAGCTGCAAAAGTTGTAGAGACCGAAAGAGGAGATGCTGAAGAGGAGAGGTTCTTGCAAGCATTGTCCAAACTACGAAGAAAACCAAGAATGGATCCACCAAGTTACAATGGAAGTTTGAACCCAGAAGAGCTCATTGATTGGATTGCAGAGATGGATAAATACTTTAATTTAGAAACCATTGATGATAAAAAAGAAGGTGAAGTATGCTTGCACAAGGTTGAAGGGGCATGCACCACTATGGCAGGATCAAGTGTAGATTGAAAGATATAGAAGGAAAAGAAAAGATTAAATCATGGGAGTAGATGGTTACAAATTTGAAGGCTAAATTCTTGCCTGTAGACTATCACATTAGTTTGTTTAAGAAACTTCAAAATCTTAAATAGAGAGATTTGAATTTGACATATAATACATGGAAGAATTTTATAAATTGGGAATTCATGTTGGAAAAGTTTCAAGGTATGTGAATGGGTTGTAGATTGCTATCCAAGATAAACTTACTATGGTTATGATAAGAATACTGGAGGAAGCCTACGAATATGCTCTCAAGGTAAGGGGAAAGTTGTCAAGAAGGAAACAAAGTAATTCTAGAGGTAGAGGAGAAACTTTAAGAGGTAGAGAACAAAAAAATAGTGGAAGAGGACAACCATTAAAGGAACGAGAGGCAAGCTGGCCTCAAATAAATTATGGCTCAAATGCGAGGGGAAGAGGAGATTCCTTTAGAAGAAGAGGGGAAACTTCAAGAGGAAGGGGATATTATGGAAGAAGAAGAGGATTTTCGGGAGTTTTTTTCAATTATGGAGAGGCTAGCATTAATTATGAAAGCATATGGATATATGCGTAAGGGGCTTGAGCTTCAACCGAAGCTATTCCAAGCTGGTTTTTCTACCTAATACTTATGTATTTTCCTACGAACTATTGAAAGAGGTATTTCATCCATTTGTGAAGCTAACAACTCTAGTATTAATGGCCTAATAAAACTATTTTCAAGTGCAATTTTTTTGTCTATTCTAATTCAAGTGAGTTCTTACTACCTTATGTATTATTATATTGATTTCATTTCTAGCTCAACTTTTCTTTGACACAACTTGTGAAGAATCAGTTAGAAAGGGCCACAAAATAAATTAATCTTGTTAATATGAAATAGTTCGTAGGAATACAAATAAGTATCAAGTAGAAAATTTGGCTTGGAACAACTCAGGTGGAAGTTCATGCCCCTTGCACATATATCCAAATGCTTTCACAAATACTGCAAGGTCTTGTTGACCCTCAAATCACCACAAAAAACCATATGTGGGATATCCACTTATATCAAGTTTATTGTAGAAAATTTATTTGAAAGTGAATTTCATCATCAATAAAAATAGTTGGTTCACATGGATTTACCCCTAATCTCTTGCTTAGGTCTATAGCACTTAAACAAAGTCATGTGGGTTGGAGACTTGCAAATGAACTACACCATGCAAAAAATTTCCTTGCAATCAATTGCATCAAAAAATCATGCGCCAAGTGAAACATATGAAAACTCCAAGTCAATACACCAAATATAACAACGCATTTGGTCTACAAGAAAACATTCGTTGAAATTATGTCAACAAATGTGACATCAACATAATTTCAGCATGGTGACATCTAAAGGTTAGAGTCACTCAAGGACTCAAGCCTCCAAGATCACCTACAAAACCCAACAAAAACCTTCTACAAGAGGGAAAAGTAAGAACATGAAATTGTAACAATAGATGTAAGATATGGCCAATATGCAATAGTCAAGATTGCAGTGATATATTGGACTTACAATTGAACTGAATTGCCTAGGATGTATAAATGATGCCTTACTTATAGGATTAGACAGGATCTTGACATGTGTCTTAATCCTATATAATGAGACAACTACCCCAACAAATATTAAATGACTTAGGACACAAGCATTAAATTCCAAAAGATAAGTGATAACTAATGCTTAACTAGAAAAATCACCTCCTAATTAATGCAATCTAGAAAGATTCCCTCCTAGGACCTAAGTGGACTTAACATGTAAATAGGACCTAGATAGATTAAACACCTATTTACATCAACACTAAAGACTATGGGAAGAATTTAAATGAGTTGATGTCATGATGGTGTGAGTAGGGTGGGATGACGCTAGTGTGATGCCATCAAGGTATGAATGCGAGAAGATGTGTTGGAAGAGGTTTGCAAGCAAAGGCACCTAAACTGGATGAAGAACTTTGGGATATCGAGGTTTATATTATTGGTGGGAAGATGGGATCCATCCACTTGTAAATATTTAACAACTAGTTTTGAATTTAATTGTGTATGCAAGAAAATCATTGGCAAGTGGAAGAAGCAAAAAATCCATCGACATCTGGAACTGGACAGTTCACATGTAAAAATTCCCAGAAAGTTGGATGGACACCTTTTTCTTGTAGAGCGGGAAAATGTAAGTGAATTGGATAAATAATGAAAAGTGGTGTTCACTTGGGCATCAACATCCTACAAAATTTACACTTAGAAAATATTCCAACATTTTAACATCTTACGTAGATTTCCAATTGAACTACACATTTACAAGAGAATTCATCTAAACTGGATTTAACCAGATGGAGAGAAAATCTGCATAAGCATGACTTTTAGCCTTCAACAAATTTTACAAAATTTCAAAATGCAACTATCCTTAATTTTGTATGCTCTATGTAAATGTATTAATAAATTATGCAAAAGACTACCCAAATTATATTTCTCAGATCAATTATCAATAATAGTCACTTGAAGGCATGCGGTAGACCTATAGAGAAAAATGACACAAAAAGATACTCAAAATTCATTGTAGTCCAAAGTTGGAAGGCTTAAGTGTTACATAATGCCTAATATTAGAAAAAAAAATAGTAACTCTAGAAAGGGAGCCACTCCAAGGCTCATAGATTGTATTGTAAATTAGTTTCTATGTGATACTTTTTTTTTGCTCGTGAACTATTGAAAGAGGTATTTCATCCATCTTTGAAGCTAATATATCTAGTATTAATGACCTAAGAAAATTGTTATTAAGTGTAATTTTTTGGGTATTCTAATTCAAGTAGTTTCTTATTATCTTATGTATTGTTATATTGTTTTCATTAATAGGTCAACTATTCTTTGATAAAACTTGTGAAGAATTAGGTAGAAAGTGTGTTTTTCTTTTTATTCTAATTCAAGAAGGTTCTTATTTCTTATGTATTGTTATATTGATTTCATTTGTAGTCATTTATTCTTTGACACAACTAGCAAAGAATTAGTTGGGAAGGGCCAAAAAATAAATTGATCCTATTGATATGTCTATAATATAAAAAACATCAACCATCTCATTGGAACTGGTAGAATTCAAATATGATATTGATAATTAATATTTTTGTACATCCCATTGGAATGTTATAAAATGTTCAAGATTCAAAACCTTTAAGATGGTTTTGTTGGATTTACTTTTCTTTTATGGTTGTACTAACTAAACTAAGTAGTATATTGGCTAGGTACCAATTTAGTTTGAATTTGTTGAAAAAAATGCTTAGTTATCTCTAGGATATATGTTTCACCTAAGTGTGCTTCCATTAACATATTAGTGAAAATATTTGGAGTAAAAAACTAGAGGAAAATTGCACTTTGTTTATTAAATTATTTCTTGGCATGGTTTTCCTAGTAAAAGATATATTCATCAACATGCTTTCTTGTAGGGGGCTAGGGAACTAAGAGTTGAGTATCTTTTTCTACATGAGTTCCATGCAAAGAAATATATTTTTCTAGAAAAGATTCCAACTTGAGATAAATACCTAAGTACATGTGTGTGCAAGTGTTTTTTGATCTATCTGAAAATGCAAGAAAACTTAGAAATGCAAGATAAAACAAACACAACACCACCTCACAATTAGGCTACGATGAACACAAATAAAAGCAAGATAAAGCAAAACAAATGATATACCTTCTATTCATGTTGTCCTTGGTTGGCCCTTGATGCGATTCATGATGTTGCTCCTTGGATGGAAAATGAGATGAAAGATGCAAGATGGGATACAAGATGGTTGAAAGTGGATGAATAGTGGATTCAAATGCTATGATGAAGGTAAAATGTGCAAATTGGCTAAGTATGGCTTCAAATGGAAAAATGGAAAGAGTTTGATATCAAATGGATAAGGTGTTGGTATGTGGCGACTGATCATGCTATACTGTATAGCCCATGGTATACTGTACATCCCGGCCCCCTGTCCTTGTCGGGGTCTGGGGCCGGGCTGGGCCCCGGGCGGGGGTTCGAGGGCGGCAGCCCCTAAGAAAAATTTTCTTCCTACTTTTTCGCGTTATCACTAAAAAAGGGAAAAATCAATGAAAAAGGAAAAATCCGATTTTGTAGAACCCTAAAATCTGGAAGCTTCTAAGCTTGGTAAAAAGGGGTTTGGATGGGTATTTTAGGATGATGAAAAACACGATTATTCGCAAGATTGTAATAAGGTTTTTCACTGGATAATAAAATTATTGGATGGATGTGGTTTGGTGGATGTAGCCCAGATTGGGTGAACCACGTTAAATTCTGTGTTATGATTTATTTTGTGTATGTTTTAGTTTCTCTGTTTATTAATTAAAATCTGCATTTAATTGTTAGATCTGCCATCTCTAACCCTAACAAGTGGTATCAGAGCGAGTTGTGTTTCGATTATCATCTGTAGGAAAGATCTCACGATTGAGTGGGAGTCTCACAGTTGAGTGGGAGCAATGGCAGACAAGGGTAAGAAGGTTGAGAAGTTTAATGGGCAGAACTATCAGTTATGGAAGATGCAGATGGAGGACTATCTCTATTAGAAGGATTTATGTCGGCCATTAGAAGGGAAAACCAAGAAAACCGCAGTAATGTCAGATGAGGACTGGGAGATCTTGGATAGAAAGGCTCTTGGCAGTATTCGTCTATGCCTAGCACAATCGGTGGTGTTTAATATTACAACAACAAAGACAACTCAAGAGTTGATGGAAACCCTGTCGAAGTTATATAAAAAGCCTTCCGCTTCGAATAAAGTATTTCTTATGAAGCGTTTATT
This sequence comes from Sequoia sempervirens, assembly GCA_007258455.2. Lineage (NCBI taxonomy): Eukaryota > Viridiplantae > Streptophyta > Pinopsida > Cupressales > Cupressaceae > Sequoia > Sequoia sempervirens. The sequence continues at coordinate 62,539 of VDFB02338287.1, read as the reverse complement.
TAATATGAAAATGGTAGAAGGTGGGTCAGTTACTGATCATTTAAATGAGTTTAATACGGTCACCGGTCAAATAACTTCTGTAAAAGTAAACTTTGATGAAGAAGTTAGGGCTCTTTTGATTTTGTGTTCTTTGCCTAAAAGCTGGAATAGCTTGGTAATGGCTATTAGCAATTATGTTTCTGGTTCAATACATTGAAGTTTGATGATGTTGTTGGTGTTATTTTGAGTGAGGAAATTGTAGGAAAAGCTCAGTGGAAAAATCCACATCAGCAGTGTTCTGAATGCAGAAAGTAGGGGAAGAACAAAGAGAGGAAACAATCTCTGGAAAAATCATGGGAAGTCAATGAGAAAAATCAAAGGAAAAAAGGTCTCAATCTATCTAGACAAGAGGGATTGTTGGTATTGTGGTAAGCCAGGTCATTCAAAGAAAGATTACTAGTCTTGGAAAAATAAAGGAGAAAAAAAAGGAAGGCAATAAAGAAGAAAATGTAGTAAGTAATAAATCTAGTGAGGATGTTTTAATTCTTTCCCTTGATAATGTTGATGATTCTGTTGTTAGATCTCAGGGCTTCATTTCATGCTACCTCCATGAAGTTATTTTCTTTGATTATGTCCAAGGGGATTTTAAATGGTTTATTTAGGAGATAACAAACTCGCCGTGATTGTTGGAAAGGGAAGAATCAAGATTGGCTGCGTAATGGGAATCACACAATACGCGGAGGTAAGGCATGTTCCAAAGCAAGGCAAATTTAATTTCGAGGGGCAACTAGATGATGAAGGTTGTGTTGTTACATTTAGTGATAAAAATTGGAAGGTCAAAGGAAAGGGTGCCTTAGTAGTAGCAAAAAGGTGTGAAAGTAGAAACCTTATATCTTTGTACAGGTCATACTATTCTTTTTACTTTAATTGTTACAAAAAAGGGTCAATGTTTAGGAACAGTTGTTGTAGTTCAATAGGTAGAAGATCATACATTTGTTGTGGACTCTAAATCAACACTATGGCATAACAGACTTGGGCATATGAGTGCAAAAGGTAAGAAAGTAATTCATTCAAATAATGTTTTACTAGGTCTAAAATGTGTTAATATGGATTTCTCGTGGAAAGTTGTGTGTATGGAAAACAAAAGAGAGTAAGTTTTCTCAAGGATGGAAGCAAAAAGAAAGATGAGAAATTGAGCTTGTGCATACGGATGTATGGGGACCAGCTCAGGTATCTTCTCTTGGTGGCTCTCTGTATTATGTTACATTCATTGATGATGCAACTAGAAAGGTATGGATTTATTTCCTTAGGAAGAAATCTGAAGTATTTGAAACTTTTAAAAAATGCAGAAGCTTGGTTGAGAATGAGACGGGAAAAAGGTTAAAATGTCTCAGATCTGATAATGGTGGAGAGTATTGCAGTAAAGAGTTTGAAGATTATTGTTCCTCTAATGGTATTCGTAGGCAGAAAATGGTTCCAAGGACTCCACAGGAAAATGGAGTGGCTAAGCGCATGAATAGGACAATAATGGAGTGTGCATGGACTATGAGATTGCATGCTGGGCTACTTTTAAAAATGTGGGCAGAGACTGTAAACACTGTTGTTTATTTAATCAACAAAGGTCCTTCTAATCCTTTGGGTTGTGGTATACCAGAGGAAGCATGGAAAGGTAAGAAGGTGAGTTATTCTTTTCTCACAACCTTCGGTTGTGAAGCATTTGCACATATAGATTCTGAAAATAGAACCAAGCTTGATGCAAAATCAAAGAAATGTGTATTTGTTGGATATGGCATTGATGAATTTGGTTATAGGCTTTGGGATTTTGAAAATCAGAAAATTGTGAGAAGCAGGGATGTCATATTCAATGAGAAAGTGTTGTACAAAGATCCGTTGCTTCAGCATGAGAAGAAAGGAAAAGATTATGTAGTGTTCGATGATATTCCCAACAATGATGTTTCAAGCACCTCATGTCTGAAACAACAAAGAAAGAACAAATACCACAAACTCCCTAGATCTATCTTTAAGGTTAAGTAGACCTCCAGAAATATTATCTCCCTCTTTATATACTATTTGTTAACTCCATGTTGGTGAACCGTAATATTATGATGAAGCTATGTGTGGATACTCAAGGTTTAGTGGGGAGCATGGAATGAAAGAAGAAAATGACCTCTTTACCGAAAATCGTGACTTGGGATTTATGCAAGTTGTCCTGCGAAAAGTACTTACCAAACAAAGATTTATAGGTCGAAGAGGAGGATGGAGGTAAGAAAAAGATTTAAAGCCGTGATTAGTTGTAAAGGATTTTCACAAAAAAAGGGTATTGATTTTGATGATATTTTTTCTCCTGTTGTTAAAATGACTTCTATTCGTATTGTTTTAAGTATTGTGGCTGCTGAAGATTTGCATTTAGAACAGCTTGATGTTAAAACAGCCTTTCTCCATGGTGATTTGGAAGAGAAAATATACATGGATCAGCCACAAGGATTTGAGGTCAAAGGTAAGGAGAAACTAGTGTGCAAATTGAAGAAAATTTTATATGGCTTGAAGCAATCACCTCGGCAATGGTATTTGAAATTTGACAGTTTTATGGCTGAACAAGGCTACAACAGGTGTAATTCTGACCATTGTGTTTATTTTAAAAGGTTGGATAATAATAGCTACATTATTTTTTGTTTATATGTTGATGATATGCTTGTAGCTGGGTCTAACATGGACCACATAGGAGAGTTGAAACAACAGTTAGCAAAGTCTTTTGCTATGAAGGATTTGGGGAAGCAAAAAAACTTGGTATGAAAAATCAGAGATAGGAAAAATAGAAAACAGCTTTTTATCTCGTGCCAATTGGTGTTGAAAGGTGCTGCAGAGATTTCATATGGAGAATGCAAAGCCGCCAACACCACCTTTGCCTAGTCATGTCAAATTGACTAAGGATATGTGTCCAAAGACACAAGAGGAGGAAGAAAAATGTCCAAGGTACCATATGCTTCAGCTATAGGTAGTTTAATGTACACCATGGTATGCACGAGACTAGATATTGCACATGTCGTAAGAGTTGTTAGTAGGTATTTGAGTCATCCTGGAGTTGAGCATTAGAATGTAGTAAAATGGATTCTCAGGTATTTAAGAGGTACATCCAATAAGTGTTTATGTTTTGGGGGCTCTAATACTGATTTAAAAGGCTATGTTGACTCAGATTTAGCAGGGCATATAGATACCAGGTGGAGTACCATAGGCTATGTATTTATAGTTGGTGGGACAAATAAAGGGAGTTGGATTTCGGCTTGCAAAAAGGTGGTTGCTTTATCCACCGCCGTAGGTAGAGTATGTTGTTGCAACGAGGCAGCAAAGGAGACATATGGCTGCAACTTCTTTTCATGGATGAGTTGGGGAAAAACAACAAAGCAGGAAATTACTTTATTCATAGACAAATGAGTGATACATCTTGCAAAGAATCTACTTTCATTCTAAAACAAAACACATACAGCTTGAGATATCGCCTATCTGCCTGCTGGTTGGAGGATAATGCAAAGCCGGGACAAGATACATATAGATGTCAATCCAACTGATATGTTTACGAAGGCAGTGACAAGGAAGAAGCTAAGCTCCTCTTCAACTTCGGTTGGTCTTCAAGGTTGAATTCAAGTATAACAGAGCAGCAGGGTCCAAGGTAATTATTTCCCAAGGATGCACTCAGCAAATATGGTCTAGGATCGTACTCCAAGTGGAGATTGTTGGTATGTAGATCGATCATGCTATACCAGATAGCCCATGGTATATCAGACATTCGCCCCCGCCCTTGCTGTGGTTTGGGGTCGAAGCTAGGCCCTCGAAGGGTTCTGTGGCGTACTCTCGAGAAAATTTTTCTCCACTTTTTCGCTGATCACCGGAAAAGGGAAAATCAATGAAAAGATCACCAAAAAAGGGAAAATCAATGAAAAAGGAAAATCCAATTTTGTAGAACCCTAAAATCCGAAGCTTCTAAGCTTGGTAAAAAGGGGTTCGGATGGGTATTTCAATATGATGAAAAATGCGATTATTCACAAGATTGTAATAAGGTTTTTCACTAGATAATAAAATTATTGGATGGCTGCGGTTTGGTGGATGTAGCCCAGATTGGGTGAACCACGTTAAATTCTGTGTTATGATTTATTCTGTGTATGTTTTAGTTTCTCTGTTTATTAATTAAAATCTGCATTTAATTGTTAGATCTGCCATCTCTAACCCTAACATAAGGTCCCTAAATGAGAGAAAAGAGAGGGGTATTTATTGAATAATTTGAATTCTCTAGAGAAATGGATAGTTAAGATTGAGCCACCATGGCGAAGATGTAGGGTTATGGTGATTTGAGGACTCACAAGCCCTCACATCTTGCCATGTGGAGGATGAAGTGTCCAAAGGACATGATGAGATGGAAGGAGGGTACATGATGTGGAAGAAGGACAAGTACTTTGAAAGTACATTGGGAGAGGAGAATATTGCCTTAAAAGGAAAGTTCTTGTTTCCAAATGGTTGGAAAGTGACATGAGAGGAATTTTAGCATTCCTCAAAAATCTCCATGGGGAAGAGCAAAGTAGTTGGAAAAATAGATGTGAATTAAAAATTCACATGCTTGGAAGAATCCCATGGACAAGACAAGGTTCCAAAAAGGGAAGCACTTGTCCACATGTGAGTTGATGTGACAAGTCAAAGATTCTAGAAGATGCATGGGAAAAGGGGATTCTAAGAGGAATAAATGTGAATTTTAAATTCACATGGGAAAGAGGGGTCAATGCTAAGAAAGGCGAATGAAAAGGTTGACTAAAAAGACATGCTAAATGTAGCTAATGACTTTGATTAAGGTTGTGCAAACACATGATTAGGAGGATTAATGAAAGATTAAGGATAAATTGGAAGATGTGAGGATGTGATATTAATTTTTTAATTAATGTGCGCACATCCTAATCCAAAATTAATTAAATTAATCTGGATTAGAAGAGGATTATGGAGGATGTGACAATGAGAGAGAAAAAAAGAATTAAAAATTGACTTAAATTCAAAGAGGTCACATGATTAAATTAAATAAAGTGATGTATTTATTTAATTTAGAGAGGAAAGAAGTAAAAGGTAAAAGTATTTAATTATTGAATTAAATACTTTATAAACCTTATACAGACAATAAAATATTAATTAACTGAGTGATTTAATTAATACTGACGAAGAGGATGAAATAGGTGAGTAAAGGGATGAATAGGGAGATAAGTTTGACCATATGGAAGTGGTCAAATTTGGATGTCTACATTTTGCCCCTCTTTGAGATGGTGTTACAAAGTAGCATCATTTCAAAGAATATTAAAATATAGAACCCAGAAGAAGATGGTCAGATTGGGAAAGATGCCTCAGTCATCAAAGGATTGATTGGGAAGAAAGATGATGGAGGTGAAGATGAAGGTTAGGGATGAAGGATGCCCCTTCGAGAGGACATGTAGGCTCAAGAGAACACGGGTGTGCTCTCGAAATGGATGAGATGATGAGAATGGAGATGAGGAAGATGATGCAAAGTGATGGGTAAGAAAGGATGATTAGCGATAGGAGATGGATGAAGCACAAATAGATGTAAGGACAAATGTGATGTTTCCCCAGTTAAGCTACAAGCCAAAATGGGTTGATGATGGATGAAGTGTTGTCAATGAGGGAATGATATATCCCGAAACAACACGAGGATAGGGAATGATACATCCCAATGAGAGGTATTGATGAAAGTGTTGTTGATGAGGTAAGGATACATCCCAAAACAACATGAGGATAGGGAAGGATACATCCCGATAAAAGGGTTGTTGATGAAGGAAGGATACATCCCGAAACAACACCAAGGGATAGGAAAGGATACATCTTGATGATGATGACAATGGTGATGATTGGATTAAGGCTTGTAGCAAGGTGGGGAACAAGACCAAGGATGTGATTAGATGATTTGTGCTAGATTGAATTGATGAGGATCGGATTGAGATGTGAGATGGAATAAAAATGATGGGGGACAAGATGCTTAGAACAACCAATCGATATTATTCTAAGAAGTTTGAAGAGATGATGATAAGAGATTGGATGGATAGGGGAGGGAGAGTGATGAAGGATGAATGGATGGGGGGGATTTTGATATATGAGAGGATGGGGGATACATGCATGACGATGGAATGGAAAATGAAATGCAATCCTAATGCAATTTTCCATCTTGGGAGCACTGATTTTTGCTATAACATTAGACAAAAGATGCCAGGGTATGGAGAACCAAGGACGATTCATGTCTAATGCATAAAACAAGCACAACAAACAAGAAGGCTATCCCAACACCCCAAAGTCACAAAGACCTTAGTCAGGCCAGGTATTGGGATAACCACAAGCATAAAAGGATGCCCCAATGTAACACAAGACCTTAGGGGTCTTGGTGGGTACTACGCGGGACAACTAGGAAGACAACAACAAAGAAAAGATCAAGATATGCCCCTATGTTGACCAGTCAAAGCATATCATGATATGATGGATCAAGGAAACCATGACAAGTGATGATAGGGAGATCAAATGATAAACAAAAGCCAAAAGCATCAAAAGATCACAATCAATTTCAAATGTCCTTTGCCATAGGATCAAGGGGATGGATGGGATTGATGAGATCTGTTAGGAAGGACACATCCTGTTGAGACCAAATATGGATACTAAACTAAAAGATTGATATGACGCATGATACTTGGAACCAATTGGATCTCATGATACTAGTGGATCTCGTTTGTTAAGAACCAGCTAGATAAGGGCATAACTTGACGACACGATACAAGACTGCCACACCTAAAGACCTAGGGGCTCGAGGGTCGATCAAAGATTAGCCTTGCCTACATGAAAGTGCAGAGCCCTCATAGTTTGATAGAATTTTGATAACTGACCATGGATAAATGCGGGAAGAGGATGATGGAGACATCGATAGTGGATGACAAAGATGTTGAAGTTGAAAAACCAACCTCACAGACCCCGAAGATCACCTGCATGCAAATAACCTATCACTGAAAGAAGACATTCCAGACAAAAGGAAAAGGTGCTTTGAAAGCTGAAAATGTATTAATCAAAGAGGGAAGTTAAAATACAATGATCAATCCTTATAAAAGGAGATTGAGCAACCCTAAAGAAACCCTCAATATAATTATTAAATGTCACAATATACAAACTAAAGTGAAATCTTAAGAGAGGAATAAAGGTAACTTAATTAACATAATTAAGTTAAAACATTTATTCTAACACCCCCCCTTAAGATGAGAAAAAGTGCAGCTACAAACATGTGCAAGAAAGCAAAGGTAACTACAATGCATGAAAGAAAACTAGGGTCCCGAAAACTAGGCCTGATGAGGTACCCGAATACAACCAAATCTTTGTAAAGTGGAGAAAGGGAGAAAACCTCATGGGAACAAAACTCCCCCCCCAAAAGAGAGAAAATAAAAGAATGAAATGCACTAATGAAAGAAGGATAGGAGGTGGATTACATGATACCCCCATAGACAACTTATATCATATAAGTACATATACAATGGTCTCCATAGGAGAGATATAAAGAGACAAGAAGGCCCCCCCACAATGAAGAAACTCCTGTCGCAATGGTAGATGCCTGATGTAGAATCCAAAAGGAGATCCTGAAGCGGAAAATGATATTCCTCCCCTTGAGAAGAAATGGATCCAAAGGAAAATATCGAAGAAACCCTATGAAGAGTGAAGAACCAATCTATCTCAAGATGGGTGCCATGATAGGATGTTGAAGAATCTCTCTGTCTAAACTGAAACAAATGATGCCAAATCCAAACTAATGTGGAGAATCCTGAAATGCAACCTCTGAATGCACAGATAATGGTGGGAATACAGTGATAACCTGACTATCAAGGTAGAGGAGATGAATGTCCTCAAAATAATCCTCAAGACCTGCAATGTGAGACTCAACAAACAAGAATGTGTCTTCAAGATAAGAATCCCATGATGGAGCAGATAATGAATGACCAAGATGGTCATGATGTTGAAATGAATCCATAGGGGCCAATGTGGTGATACTGATGTCATCAGGAACAATGGATGATACATGTATAATCTCAGTCTGAAGAGTAGGAACTGTGAGACAAGCCTTTGATCCATCGAAACATGTAAGGGTGTACTCAAGCTCCTCTAAAGTATCATGATCAAAGGGTGTATTATCTCTCCAAGTAATGGGTAAGAGACAATATAAAGCAGGATCCTCTGGGAATGGAGAGAGATTTGGGTCTCCATAGATCTCCCAAAGACATGTCCAAAGTGGGTGGGGACAATCAATGTCCGATATAGCCCACACAGTGTCATCATCAACACTAGATAATATAAGTCCTACTATGTGATCTCTAATGATATCCCAAGCTAGTTTTCCCTCTAAAGTGGTTGGTTCAGGTATGAGATCATACAAATAAGGAAAAATACTAAGCCACCTACAATGTGTAAGTATGCCATTTGCCCACGACTCATAATTACCCCGTTCCAGAATTACAACTGAAGGGTGAGTAGAAAAACCCATGATAACTCTTCAAATTAAAAAATCTAAGAAAAATGACCTTACATCATGTAGATCAAATGAAATAGAGGCTAATGACGCAAATAGGAGGTTCCCAAGTGCCAAAACATCCAAGTAATTAAGCAAACTATGAAAACACAACGCTGAATAAAATATACCTAGGGTAGAATCTAGGAAAATAAGTCTGATCATTGTGTAGAGCACTGAACCATATTTCCAATTCCTATTTGTTTATGCAAAACAGAGCTCGGACACAAAAGTTATGCCCCTAGGAGTGAAAAAAGCATCATCTAACTTGGACTACAAAAAATGGCAGCAAAACAAAAAAAAAAGAAAACCACACCTACACCATCAGATCAGCATCAGAATCAGCTTTCCAATAGTATCTCATTTTCAAAAAATAGATATTGTATGCCCATTTTATAACCAATTTACTAAAAACACCTCCAAAATGCACAAGTAGCCTCCCAGAAGCCCTCAGGGGCTAAAAAAAGGCCCCTGGTCACTTGGGTGGACCAGGGGGTTGGGGCTTGCAGCAGAGCCCATAGTTCCAATGTGACCGGTGGCTTAAGAGGTAGAGCGTTGGGGCTTATTTGTAGCACCCGGTTCCTTATAGGACCATGGACGATGAGTTAAGCCCACGAGGGCTATGGAGTGGGAGCCGCCTGGGCGAGCGGCGCTCGGGTGGCCCGCGGGTGGCCACCGGGCTGACCCCGGGCGACGCTTTCCTTTTAAACTGGGCGTGTAAAAAATTCTGAAAAAAATTGAAATTTTTTATTTTTATTTTTGGTTCTTTTTTGCATTTTTCACCTCAAAAAAAGTGCCTTGAGGCCGTACGGCCTTGGGGCAAATTTGTTTTTTCCTTTTTGGTCGACTGTGGCCAAATTGGACAAATTTTATATGAAAATAGGGGTTTTGGGACTCTACGGACTCAATGGCAAGGTCCATTTTTTCCAAAAATGCCTAGAAAATTAGGCAACCCCTAGATCCACAAGAAAAATTACCTTTCTAAAACCCTTGCACAGAAGAAAAATCTGTAAGCTGAAATCTTCAAAAAACGAATAGGCAACCGTAGATCTGGAGCTCTGATACCATGTTGAAGTTGAAAAACCAACCTCACAGACCCCGAAGATCACCTGCATGCAAATAACCTGTCACAGAAAGAAAACATTCCAGACAAAAGGCAAAGGTGCTCTGAAAGCTGAAAATGTATTAATCAAAGAGGGAAGTTAAAATACAATGATCAATCCTTATAAAAGGAGATTGTGCAACCCTAAAGAAACCCTAATAGGTAGACATTTAATAATTAATATAATTATTAAATGTCACAATATGCAAACTAAAGTGAAATCTTAAGAGAGGAATAAAGGTAACTTAATTAACATAATTAAGTTAAAACCTTTACTCTAACAAAATACCAGATGGATAAAAGCAAAGACCGATGATATACAATAAAGGAGCCCCAAGGGTGGTTCAGATGAACGACCTTGCCTACGTGAAAGCACAGAGGAAACGTAGTTCAACAAAAGACCAAAGATAAATGATGGATAAAGGATGATGGGACTGAGACATGATAGACCTGGTGGATTGGATAGGATGATCGCGATCATACGAAGCTTAGGGATGGGATAGTTATCCAAATCATCAAAATGAATTGGGAGGATGATACAATGGGGAGATGAGTGATGAGAAAGGATAGGAGATTGAATTATGTGATGGAGGAGCCTAAAGCTAGATACCAATGATAAGGGATTGTGAGATGGGTTGTGGATAAGGATGAAGGGATGGATAGGTAAAGAGAAGTAGATGGAAAGATGTCAGGATGGAGGGATACAAGGATACAAATTTGGATGAGGAAAAGGATAGAGGGATAAGGATGGGGAGATGGAAGGGATTTATTGGATGGATAGAATGATAGGGATTGAGAGATGGAAGAGATGCTATGAATGATGGATAGAAAGATAAGGATGGGGAGATGAAAGGGATGCTATGATGGATAGGAAGATAAGGATGGGGAGATGGAAGGGATTGTTTGAATGGATGAAGGATGTCTCCAAGGACTAATGTCACAAAAGGTGGTACATGCCCCCACTCGAGATATTTCATGTGTGATAAAGCAAGAGGGACAAAAGACGAGTGGATGGGAAGATAAAGGAGATAACTAGAGGAGAATAGGGTGGGTGACTGAGGGAGTTTTCTGAATGAATGGAGGATGTTGGGATAAGGAAGGGAGGTCAATGGTAGCATAACGGGTGGATAAAGAAGGTAGAGGATGTGGATAAGGATTAGGATAGTGTATGGATGAAGGGAATTTGTACCAAGAGGTGTCCAAAGCATGCATAGATAGGTTCTCATATCTATATCAAGATCACAAGGAGGATGGTGGGATGGGATATGACAAGCAGGATGTGGAAGATAGGTGGGATGGAGGAGATGGATGAAGGGGAGGTATAGCAGGATGTTGCCCCCAAGTGTGGAAGTAACTAGATGGGGGATTTATGCATGATGCATGTTTGCCAGGTTTTCATCATGGTACCTATCCAAGGTGCTTGTTTTCCAAGTTTTCACCATTAGACAAATTATTTCTCTTTACTATTTTATTTTTTGAATTTTTTGACTTTTATGGATTTTTTGACTTTTTTCAAATTTTCTGGATTTTTGGATAGAAGGTGGATGGAGATGGACAAGGATAGATGGATGTAGATAGGTGGATATGCGATAAGAATATGGATGAAGGACTCAAACATCAAGTTCCATACGAGGTATTAAGAGCCCATGTGTGAAGTGACTATTTGATGTTGGTACAACCTTATTAGGATAAATGGATTATGCAAGAGGATGAATTAGAGGGATTTGATGGGGGAGATATGTGGGATAAGGGATGGGATGCTAGAAAGGGGATAGATAGAATGGTGGGGTAGGTGTGTGATGGGGTGGTGAGTTCAGGACCAACATTGGCACATGTGGTGGTGGATGTGAAAGGATAGGAGGATTAATGGATGAAGAATGTGGGGATTATGGAGGAGATGGGGTAGTGAATTTTGGGACATAAGGACAAAACAAATTTAGGAGATGAAAGGGGTGTATGATTAGATTTTGGATTAGAAACTTTGGATGTTGTTACATATTTTTCATTTAAAGGTATTGTATCTTTTTTTTGGGGTCCACATGGTTTTGATTTTTGCTTTGGTGGGCCTTTGTGGCCTACAGATTGGATTTGGATTTTGGATTTGATTTTTCTTTTCTTCACCATGTCTTTTAAAGGGGACATGGGGAGCTTTAGATTCATGTGGACATTTAGATTTATGCATTTTTACTTTGACATCCAAAGTTCTTTTAGTAGCAATGGGATGGGTGCGAGGAGATGGATGATGTGGAGTGATGGAGGTAGGATTATGGGGATTATGTGTAGATGGAGAATGTGTAGGTATGTGCCTTTGTTGATCCTAATTATGGGATATGAGAGTGGGATGTTTATGATGGGTGACATGGATAGGTGTTGGATGGATGAAAGGATGAATAGGACGAGATGGAGGAGGTTATTTTGGGATATAAGGGCCCAAAATAGATGTAGGACCTAGAGAAGACATGGACGGGGTAGATGGAGGGATGTAAGGACCCAAAATGGATGGGTCAGATGAAGGAGGAATATGGATGGTTGTTTTGAGGTGATATGATAGAGGAGGGGGGATGGCAGCGAATGATTTGGTGGAGCGATGGGAAGAACCAACATTTCTTTTGGAAGAGGCTCATTGAGGACGTATAGAGGTTGTACCAACATTTTTAGCTTGTGAGTTTTGAGAGATATAACCAAGAACACATGTGTAGTCATGCTCTTGGACTTGGATGGGCTCTAAAATACCTTTCTCACGAAGGCCTAAACCTTTTCCTTAATAGTTCATGTTCTTAAGCATTCGATCCATGACAAGATTTTTGTTATTCTAGAAGAGTGATGCGAGTCCATTATTAGGCAAAGAATGATGGGTGGTATATATGCTTTGTTTTTCTTCTATAAGGAGACCACCATGGAAGAATGTGAGAGTACCAAGGGGATATAAAAGTGGTGTGGGGGTGGTATGGTTAGGCGATGGTGGAGGATCATTAGATGGAGATGAGGGGATAGCAACATCTTGATCGGGACAAGGGAGTGGTAAGGGATCAAGAGAGGGATTAGGTGACATGATAGGATCTAGATTTGTGGTAGTAGGTGATGGAGTGATTGGATCTTGAGTATCAAAGGGATAATGGGATGGGATGGATGGGGGACTGTGATCTTGAGGTGGACTACATGGGATGGTAGGATCTTGATCTGGAGAAGGGGATATGTTGGCATGCTTTGGATCAAACTCTTGGCATGACTCATCTTGTGTGGGTGGCATGATGATGGAGGAATGTTGGATGGACTCCCCAAGTGGGTGAGGTGGACAGATGGAGGATTCATGAAGTTCAAGTGGAGGGATTGCGATGATACTAGCAGTAGAAGGAGTGGATTGGATTTGCAGATCTATGATGGATTGGGAGGATCTAGGTGTAGGAGGAGTGGATCGGATTTGGTTATCTTCGATGGGCTTGGCAGATCTCAGAGTAGGAGATGGGGGCTTAGTCGATTCAAAGGATGTGATGGTTTTGATGGTTTGAGTGGTGCTAGGGGTGGTAGCATCAATGATAGGTGTGGGCTAGAGAGGGGTCTCATCATTAGTGACCATGGATGATAGATTGGGATGGAATGGTTTAACAATTTTAAGTGGTGGAGTTGGGGATGTCTTCTTTGTCATAAGTCCTTGGAGAACATCTGGAGTGAGAAACTTGTATATTCTAGGTTTAAATGGTGAGGTAGGAGTGGATGAAGGATTGGGGATTGGTGGAGGATTAAGGCTATGGATTGGTGGATTAGGATTAGATTGAGGAACGAGATTGGATGGAAGACTAGGAGTAGATGGAGGTTTAGGATTGGATGGAGAGTTAAGGTAGGGATATTGGTATGGTGAATTAGGATGGGAAGACATGGATGATGGATTGATGTTAGGGGAAGTAGATGGGGAATTAAGATAGGAATATTGGGATGGTGGATTAGGATAGGAGGACATGGACGGTGGATTAGGACAAGAGGATGCAGCTGGTGGATTGTAGTAAGGGTATTGGGATGGTGGATTAGGATGGGAAGACGTAGATGTTGGATTAGGATAGATTGACAAGGACATAGGATTAAGGTATAAAGGTGTGAATGTTGGATTAGGATGGGCATAATAGGAAGGAGGATTAGGATAGTGGAACATGGATGAGGGATTGTAATAGGAGTATTGGGATGGTAAATTAGGATAAGAAGATGCAGGTACCAGATGAGAGGATGATGTAGATGGACATGATGAATATGCAAATAGGGAAGATACTGGATATCCCTTGTCAAAGGTAGCATAAGGAGCATGGTTAGGCATGGATGAAGACATAACAAGACAACTCGAAGGAGTAATTAGATTGTGGAAAGCGGGCAGAGAAAGCTTACTAGCGATGATAGCATCAAGGGGATCTATGTCATATTCCTTTTGATCGACAAGACTTTCATTATCATCGTCGATGTAATTAGGGTTTCCCTTGACTACTATTGATGGAGGATAAGAATTCATGATGATGAAAGGATAAATAGGATGGATCAAATATTTTTGGGTGGAAATAGACTAAAGCTCAAATCAGGATTTTAGGTCAAGCTCAAATAGGGATTGGATTAAAGCTCATATTAGGATGATTGAATGATACGATGGGATTGATTTTGATGATTGGATTTTATTATCAAAGCATGACTATGACACCGAATCTGCTTCGATATGGAAGTAGATTAATTGGGTCAGAGGTGATTGGATTAGATCAGTTGATGGAACGATTGATAAGTGATGAATCAGGTAGGATGATGAGAGGGATTCTAAGCCTCATTTAGAGATTACCCTAGGTGATTTAGGATATTGATTGATCGTATTAAAGGATAAATGGATGATTGTGGCACCAAATCTACCTTGAGATTGAAAGCAGATTGATTGGGCCAACGACAATGATTGACTGACTTAGGATAGATGATAATCCTAAGCAGATGTTGGTGATGATGATCAGATTCTGACACCTAGTTCAATTTGGATAATAACTTCAAATGAAGTTTAGAGGATTTGGATTGAGAAAATGATGAGGGATATGTAGCCTAGAGATGCTTCCAGATGATGTACCTATATGATTTAGATGATGAACGAATGACCTTGGGAGAATGCAGATGGACCAAAGCTCAGATTGGGATTGGATTAGAGGAGATGATAGGATTGATTCTAAACCAAGTTCAAGGGTTTTAACTAGATTACGCAAGGTGTTGACAATTAGATTTTTACCAGATTTGGCAGTTTTCAAAAAATTTAAAATTTTGCCATTTTAGGAAACTTCATAGGCATACCTTTGAGCATCTAGTTTTTTCCAAAAAAAAAACCCAAAACTAAGGTAGGATTAATTTCCAACTAACATCCCAAATCTAAGACATGCATTTTGAGTTATTAACGAAAATGATTTTTCAAAAATTGAAAAAAAACACTAAATTGCAATTTTAAGGGTCAAGATGAAAGTTTGAAGCCCTGAAAATGTGTTGAATGGGGACACCTCGACTCAAGGTCACTTGGGAATCCACATGCCATCTCATAATGCAACCAACCGTAAAATTTCAACCCAATCGGACACCCAAGTCAAAAGTTATGGCCTCTGGAAGTTTCAACATAAAAATCAAAACCCTCAAAATGAAGTCTAGATGAGTGGGATGGATGATTTGATGATAGATATGGACTCTAATGATATTCTAAGTAGCACCCATGTGGTTTGGTCGATGAAACAATAACTTACAGAAAAGTGTTGATGACAGACAAAGGGGTGCTCGAAATGACTGAACAAAGGGTGAAAAGGTCGTTTGGAGGGTAAGTTCACCAAAGTTAGGGTAGGTCTGCCCATCCAAGGGTAGGTTCACCCAACTAAAAGGGGAAATTCCACCTATCCAAGGGTAGGTCCACCCATCCAAGGGCAGGTCCACCTATTCAGTGAAAAATGGGTGAAAACAGCCATTTGGGGGCAAGTACACCTATTCAAGGGTAGGTCCACCCATCCAAGGGGAGGTCTGCCCAACTAAAAGGGGCAGGTTTTCCTATCCAAGGGAAAGTCCACCTATTTAGTGAAAAAGAGGCAAAAACAACTGTTTGGAACAAGTAAACAGGCGCACAAAATGAGGAAATGGATGTTCGGATCAAGGGGATGAATGTTTAGGATAGGGAATGGATGCACGAATGTTAAAAATGAGGAAACGAGTGGTCAGAATGATGAAACGGGTGCTCGGAACAATGAAAAAGGTGCTCGGAATGAGGAAACGAGAGGTAAAACTGACTATTCAAGGGGCAAGTACACCTATCCACGGGCAGGTCCACCCATCCAAGGGTAGGTCTGCCCAACTGGGGTCAGGTACACCCCTATTAGGGTAGGTACACCCCTTTGAAGGGGCAAGTCTGCCTATTTAGTGAAAAATGGGCAAAAATAGTTGTTTGGGGCAGGTACACCTATTCAAGGGTAGGTTCGCCCAACTAGGGTCAGGTATGCCCCTACTAGGGCAGGTACGCCCCTCTGAAGGGGCAAGTCCACCTATTCAAGGGCAGGTTCACCTGTTTGACAAAAAGTTGGGCAAATCTGACAAAAACAAGCTAAAAAGGGACTAAGACAGAGGGCGGGTTCGCCTTTGGTAGGGCAGGTTCGCCCCTCTACACAAATTTGAACTTTATTTTTGCAAAAACAACTATGGGAAAGGACCCCAAAACATAGTAAACAATAATCAAAGGATAAGGCTGACTTGACTGAATAAAAAATCACTGGTTTTGCACAAAGAAAATAGTTCAAGCAACATGATCCTAAGATTAGTAGAATGGATATGGCCAACAAAGTCCTCTATCTAGGATAAACAAGGTGGCTAGGGAGTCCTTAATATACACCTAGTACATGAGGCCCAAACCGTGAACACCAGCCCGTCACAAGCATGATTCGTAAACCTTAGCGAGATACTAAAGGCTCAGACCAACTCTTCATGTCATCCTGACGCTTCGCCAATAATGACGTGGCTAGATTGGGGTACAACTTTGGCCTCCCCCCTTTGTATACCCCACTGGTACGCGTGGTTGGGATCGTCCCTTGGGGTGATGAAATCCCCAAGTAGGTCCCCTAAAAAAAACAAAAAGGATGACTCAAGGACTTGGTAAGCTATGATTTCTCGTCACCCAGGATTGCCAAACAACGCAAGGGGATTGGATACGTCAATAGCCTACCAAAAACACAACACACAATGTAAATTTCACCCCTCCTAGTTTAGCTACATGCCTAAATTAACAAAACATGATAAACAAACAACTAATAAAAGTTTCAAAATGAATGGCCTTGCAAGAAACTTGTTAGTATTTTTTTTGTTCTCCACTAAATGCTCATCAAATCATTGCACAGACACAAACAACACACGTTAGGAGGTCAGAAGTACTCAAAACAACATAAAACAGTGTTTAAAATGCAATTTTTACCTTCTGAAAAATGTTGTTTTGGGCGGGTCTGCCCATCTATTTTGGGTAGGTCCACCCCTTGGTGGGAAGGTCCACCCCTTTGTGGGTAGGTCCAGCCCTTGGCAAGGGTAGGTCCACCCTCTGCTGAAAGTTGGAAAAACTTGTTTCTGAGCTCTGTGGAGGGCAGGTCCGCCTCTGTAAGGGCAAGTCCACCCCTCTGAGGGTAGGTCCACCTATTTGTGGGCAGGTCTACCTATCTGTGGGCAGGTCTACCTATCCGTGGGCAGGTCCACCTCTCTCTAAGGGCAGGTTCGCCTCTCTGCAACCTGAACCTGCAAACAATGAAACAACAAAAAACTTGAGAGCAAAAGACCCATTTGTGGGTCCCACTAGGCATGCCAGAAATGTGTGCAAGTGTTTGTGATCTATCTAAAAATGCAAGAAAACTTAGAAATGCAAGATAAAAAAAACACAAGACCACCTCTTGATTAGGCTACGATGAACATAAATAAAAGCAAGATAAAGCAAAACAAATGATATACCTTCTATTCGCGTTGTCCTTGGTTGGCCCTTGATGTCATTCATGATGTTGCTCCTTGGATGGCAAATGAGATGAAAAATGCAAGATGGGATGCAAGATGGTTGAAAGTGGATGAAGAGTGGATTCAAGTGCTATGATGAAGGCAAAATGTGCAAATTGGCTAAGTATGGCTTCAAATGGCAAAATGACAAGAGTTTGGTATCAAATGCATAAGGTCCCTAAATAAGAGAAAAGAGGGGTATTTATAGAATAATTTGAATTCTCTAGAGAAATGGACAGTTAAGATTGAGCCACCATGGCCAAGATGTAGGGTTATGGTGAGTTGAGGACTCACAAGCCCTCATATCTTGCCATGTGGAGGATGAAGTATCCAAAGGACATGATGAGATGGAAGGAGGGTACATGATGTGGAAGAAGGACAAGTACTTTGAAAGTACATTGGGAGAGGAGAAGATTTTCTTACAAGGAAAGTTCTTATTCCCAAATGGTTGGAAAGTGACATGAGAGGAATTTTAGTATTCCTCAAAAATCTCCATGGGGAAGAGCAAAGTAGTTGGGAAAATAGATGTGAATTAAAAATTCACATGCTTGGAAGAATCCCATGAACAGGACAAGGTTCCAAAAAGGGAAGCACTTGTCCACATGTGAGTTGATGTGACAAGTCAAAGATTCTAGAAGATGCATGGGAAAAGAGGATTCTAAGAGGAATAAATGTGAATTTTAAATTCACATGGGAAAGAGGGTTAATGCTAAAAAAGGAAAATAAAAAGGTTGACTAAAAAGGCATGCTAAATGTAACTAATGACTTTGATTAAGGTTGTGCAAACACATGATTAGGAGGATTAATGAAAGATTAAGGAGAAATTGGAAGATGTGAGGATGTGACATTAATTTTTTAATTAATGTGTGCACATCCTAATCTAGAATTAATTAAATTAATCTGGATTAGAATAGGGTTATGGAGGATGTGACAATAAGAGAGAAAAAGAGGAATTAAAAATTGACTTAAATTCAAAGAGGTCACATGACTAAATTAAATAAAGTGATGTATTTATTTAATTTAGAGAGGAAAGAAGTAAAACGTGAAAGTATTTAATTACTGAATTAAATACTTTAGAAACCCTATACAGACGATGAAATATTAATTAAATGAGTGGTTTGACTAATACCGATGAAGAGAATGAAATAGGCGAGTAAAGGGATGAATAAGGAGACAAGTTTGACCATATGGAAGTGGTCAAATTTGGATGTCTACAACATGAAAAAGAAAATTAGCTTCAAATAATAGGGTTGTAGATGTTGGCAAAGAAGTTGATGATTTTGGTGCAATTGATGATGTCATTGAGCCTTCTCATCATGTCGACCACAAAAGGGTCCATACTTGGGAGCCTTGGTGTCAAAACCAAAGAAATGTCTCTATGACAAATACATTCTACTTCTTGAATTCAAAAGTATGTATCCCTCCATTATACAGTTTACCCATGAAACTTTACAAGAATGTTGGTTTGAAACTTTCAAGCCAAGTATTAGTGTTCTAGCAACACTACAAGAATGTTGGTAAACAATTTTCTACTTCATTCATAATTGCTTTTTGCTAGTCTAATATACCTTCCATAGTATTACATTTGTAAATTGGGAAATTTGGGAGGAAAAATTATAGTTGATGTTTTTCATGGAAGATTTTATCATCAACTCACTTTTCCATGTCTTTTATAGTAGTATGATATTTTATTTACAATTGTCAAATACCTTTAGAATGGATATATACCCAATTTCCCATCCAACAAGATTCTTGATGTCCTTCCACATGTACACTTGTCTTTTGGTTTATGATGTAAATTATATGTTTGGTTTCAAATTAGTTTCAAATTTTATCAAAAGATCTTTTCTATGTTGAAAGGAGTCTTCAAAGGCTTTCTTTACTCTCATTAATAAACTTTAGTTAATCTATTGAAATTCCTTAATTAGGTCCAAGAAAGATCCAATATCTCCCCTAGAAAATGCCTCCTATTATCACTAAATTTGAGATGCTCTCAAAACCTAAAAATTAATGAATTGTACCTCTATGTATTCTCTTTAAACCATGGTCTACATGCTTCATGGCCTTCACTTCATGGACTCAATCTTCTAAAATGTTCCAATCTTAGCAAACATGCATGAGAATTTAAAAATAAATAAATTATATTATATTTATAAATTTATAAAATTAAACTCAAGTCAACATTAATAGTTCAAGCTACAAAAGACATAAATGGATTCTTTTTTCAATTATGTTATAATGTCATCCAAAACTATGTTCTGCTCAAGATAACAATTGCTTTAGTATACTTTTGTATGTTTTTTTTTAAATTATGGTTTTAGTCATTCTAAATATTGCATTGTCTAAAGGGACATATAAGCTTCACTATTTAATCAAATATCTAACACTCTACTACAACTAAGTGACATTCAAAATTCATGACACTATAATTTTAAAAATAATTACATCAATCCCCAATGGAATCATTGATTTTATTTTGTATTATTGCATTGGGAAATTCTCATAAGAGTAAATTAGTATCCATTTTCATCTAAAATTATACATCAAACATTATATTGTATCAAATCTATTGTATGCAAGTTCATGGTTCTTTGTTTCAATTTAGCATGGATATTACTTTAATAAAAAAGCATTTTTTTCGAGAGATCCACTAAATGTAGTGCTAGTGTTTTGACAAGGAGTATTAAACAATAGTACTAATGTTTCAATGAGGAATAGTGAAGGCCATTGTCCATGTTTCCACCAAGGTCAACAAATAGTGGTGTTGGTGTTTACATCAAATCCTCTAAAGTATCAAATAGCTTAACATTCAATAACAAGCATTAAAGCTAACTGCAAACAAGTTTTCCTTTTTTTGGGTTTTTCAATCCTTAAGAATTTTGTATTATAGTTTGTTTTGTAAAGTCAGATTATGAGTTTACTTTGTTGAATTGACTTGTGGAATATTTTTGTACACTCTCTACTTCTAGCATGTATGATTCCTTGGAATTTGAAAACTCAATATTCTATGAAAATCCATTTGTAGAGCTTATCACCTCACAAGTAACATAAATATGTCATATTTTGTACCACTAGAACTTTTGTATTATATTATCAACAGTTAATCTAATTTGTGTCCAATGCAAGGAAATATTATAGAGTATTATTGATCTTTTTAAAAATTCTATAAACCTTAAGGTTCAACAAATCTCTTTCAATGTTCAAATATTTCCATTATATCATTTGAAAATATAGGTTTCTCTTACAATGACTATCAATTTAAAGGTGGGTAAATTTTATTGCAATGTTTCTATTTTGTACTCTATTTTTTAAACTAATTAATTATTGATGGCATGGTATGCCCAAGTTCGTTTATTCAAAACTAAACAAAAAACATTGAACTAATATTCGTGTAGTTTATTCAAAGTGTTTACAATTTATAATATTATATTCATATACTAATATTTTGACTTAAACAAGTTAGAGTCATGTATGATTAACAATTTCGAATGACCTTCAAATTGGCCTCAAGTTTACAAAACTTTACAAAAATATACAAGTACTTTTACTGAAGAAGCATATTCCTTTAAAATCAACATCCCAAAAACTTGCAATAGTTGGCACTAGGAATATATTAAATTGTAAGATTCACACCTTTGATCTTTGAGAATTGGCAAGTGGAATATAGCTTTCCAAATTGTGGCCTTTGCAAAATTATGAGAGTTGGTATCATATTCTTGAATATCAAACTCTTTCAAAATATCTCTAGAAATTGGTGATGTGGCAACAAGGCAATTGAATATAGCATTGCAAAATTTCTATGAAATTGCATATGCACATGGAACCTGACCAAGCTTGACGACGATCCATTAGATGGATTCACTATCAAAATTAGTGGTAATTTAAGTATTCAAAATATTGAATGATTATTGACATTTAATTTGTCTCATCATTTTCAATGATCACTTCCTTTCCCAAGGAATCTTTCCTTTCTCTATGGTCATAGAATGCAACTAGCATTTTGTTAATTCCTTCCCTTGGAAAAATTTGTAATACTTGCCACCTATACTTACAAGCATCATATATACTTGATAAATTTGCTAGTTATGTATTTATCTCCTTAGTTGTTCTTTGGTATTCCTTTATTAGTCCTTTCTTAATCATAACTTCATCAAATATACCTTCATTCAAATTGTTCAAAGGATCTTCCAATGTAGGAAGAAAACTGTTTTTAAATTTTATGAAACTTGCTCTTCATCTTCCAAGTTATCTAGATCATTTGTTTGATCATTTAGTCCATTAAAATGAAGCCATATCTTCATACCTTAGATCTTTTACTTTGCTTTTAATCACTTATGCATCCTTCATGCATTCCTCAACCATATTACTTTTTAATTTTAACAATCTATTTTCTTATTTTAGGAATGATTTCGTGATTTGCAATATACCCTCTTTTATCACCAAGCTATCATAAAGTTTTTATACCATTTTTATATTAGATAACTCAATGCCATTTTTCTCTAGTTTATCATTATATTATAATTTGTTCATTTTATGTGATTTATTTTCCCATTGAGCTACTTCTTTATATCTATCTATGACCATCTTCAAAATGTCTTCTCCATTTACTATCACTGTTTGGATCCATTTTTTCATTTTTATGCTTACATGCCTCATTTTTCTAAGGTTGACACTTGTTCTCTGGAAAGGAGCATAGGATTAGGTGGTAGTTGATCAATATATTGACTTGACCCAACCAACTGTTTGATATAACTATGTAATTGGTCCACTTGAGATTTTAGCTCTTGTTTATTTTGCTTGTCTTTTTGCATTCTTCATGCTAATGCATTTATATTAGATTTAAGCTCATCCAATTCCTATTCTCTAGTTGAACGCCCTAAATCCATGGTTGTCAGTTGATAATCCATTGGAGTCATATCCTATTTATCTTTAATATCAACCAATGGAGTTGCAACCCACAAATTCCTTGAACTAGTGTTGTCTCTTGTCATTGCAAATAATATTCTTTCTCTTTTCCTTGGCCTAGGAATTTCTATCTGCTTCATAATTAGTATCCAAGGTCTTCCCATTGTCCTCTACCTTTAGTAGAATTTTATGTGTACCCAAAGTCCATACTTGCTACATGGTTAGCCTCCTATAACTCATTTTTCTGACCTCATGGTCATTAGGACAATCTATCCAAAATCCTCAATGTGAGGCTCATGTTTGAGGCTAGCTAATACTTTCATCTTCATTTTCCCATACGGGTCATAATTTTTCCTAGCCACCTCAAACAATTCTAAATTTTGTTTTTGCAATTCATGTTTAGAGGCTTTGGCACAACTAATGCTATTGCATGTGTACCATTCAATGTTGATTAGAAATTGAGCTCCAACTCTATGTTTGGATTCCAAGAGATAATGAAATTCAATTATTTTCCTCGTATAATCAAGCAATACCATCTTATTTGTGGGGTACCTTGGAAATTTGTAAGGTTGTCCACTAAAACCTTCCATTCCAATATCAAAAAAATTTGGGAACTGTATAAATCAACTACCCTTTTCACTTACTGATGCTTCTGCTTTAGGGGACAACCTTTTAGCTTTTTCTCCTTCCATGGTTTAGACTAGCCACATTTAGAAAGCACCATTTACCCTTCTATAATGCTTCATTGACAATTTTGTCTTCAATTGAGGGTAGTGGTCATATACTAGTACTTGTCCTAGTCTGGTTCCAAGTATTCCTACTCTTTCCAACCCATTAAATGTACCTCTATTAGCCAGTGCATATACTAAGTAAGAGGTCATGTAGAAGGTCTTTTATGTTTCAAAGGTGACAATTTGACTATATAAACTATCAATGATGAATCTAGGCTAGTGCAACATCTACTAGCCTACTTGTATCATCTTGATGTACAAGTACATCCAGTCTTAAAAAATAATAGAATGAGGTAGCCCAAAAACTCTATTTAGTAAAGTCAACATTATCCAATCTCTTTAATGAAGTCACTCATATAGATTGTCTTTGGAAACTTGGCTGATGATTTATATGGGGTTTTCATCCACTTTATTGATCATTCTTTTAGCATCCTCATCATAAACTTCCAATGCAATATGTTCTTCTATAATTGTCACTTTGGTATAGAAAGGAATATCCAAAACTTGTTTAATTGCATCTTCACTTAGGTCAATATATATCCTCCCTTCCACTTTAACCTATCTTGTCTCCTCATCAAAATTCTTCATGCACTCCAATACTAATTTTGGGCAATGCATAACCATTGGGAATGTTGGGAATGTTGAGTATGATTTTCTTGGCCCATGGAGTTCTATCTAATCTTCTTAATCATTGATGGAAATCCACCATATTCATAAACCCTAGGTTGGTGTCTATAATCTCCCCATAACTCTATTTGATTTGTGATGGTAAGAACATACCCTTGAATTCCTTTTTCATCTTCTTAACCCTCTAAGTCATTGGTCTTGTAAAGATGTTCAACACTCTCAATTATTGAATGCCATGGTTTGTTGTTATTTATTCTAGGATTAGGGTTTTCCAAAATTTTGACCTAGGTTATCTTGCATTCATTCTCACATCGCACGAAACAAGAAATTTATTTCATTTACTAAAACATAACTTTCATAATTGAAATTTGAATTAATTGCGACAATACATCCTTTCAATTCATTCCTAAATCACAAACATTTAAGTGAGTACATACCTACATTTCTACTCCTGTGAATCAAACCTCTACATTGACTAAGAAACTTCGTAAAGACATCATCAAAAAATTATTGCCTTAATCCATGTTATCTCCTTCTCAATTTGTTTGGAAATTGATATATGATGAAATGTCTAAGCTAATTTTCTTTTATCGATTTCAATTCTTTGTAAATCAAGGTCATTTAATGCTAGAGAAGTAATAGGTAATAATTTATTACAATAACATGAGCATGAATTTTTTTGAATTGCATTGACATACAAAAGAACATATGTGAATCAGATGTATAACACTTTTTAATATCAAGTTCAAATGAGAATCACTTTTTCGCTAATGAGAGAAATTCATATACAAGTGCACTACAATACATCTTAAATCATTCAAATAATAACATTGGATATTAGGTTTGCATAGAAATCTCTAATAATGACATCATCAAAGAGAAAATAATGTCATTATCTTGCAAATGAGTGTAAAGTTGGTCTTTGGGACTGATGACGCAACCATGACACATTGGTGATGCCATCACTATATGGGGAATTTGTCAAAAAATCGCCATAATTAAACTAACATTAATATTCTCGTGCAAATTGTGTAATAGTCTCAAGATTATGCACAATTGTAATTGCTTGTTCGGATCATAATGCACAAAAAGCATTATTATATTTTTTGAATAGTCTTGCAATAAGACATCGTATCAAATATTAGTAGATGATACATTTAATTTCTTAATATTTTATTATTTTAAAATGCTCATTTTTCTTGATGTGAATGCCTAAAAAATAAGCAAAACTTTCCCAACCAATTAGATTGACAATAATTCATTTTATAATGAAAAAATATTTGAAGTACTTTGATTGGATTTATATAGTTTATTCAAAACCATTTGATTTCACGAGAACAAAAACCTTTTAACAAGAATAATAATTTTCGAAAGTTAAACTTGCCATCAAAATAATATATATTTTTGATATATAAAGTGAAGTGTTGCTATGTTTCTCCTTCATTGCTTTAGTAAGAGTTGACTGCTGCACCGTGCATGATTATTTCTACAGGGAGAAAATCATTAGAGAAAATAGCTTTACATCTGAACAAATATATTGAAGAAAACTACATTCTTAGATCAATGCAGCCCTAAAAGAGCTCTACTTTCAATGTTTAATATCATTAGTGATGATCATGTACTCCTCACTCTGGAAAAAAATGAGTCTCATGTCAATTGTATGCTGCCCTTAGCAGCGTTTCTTTGTTTTTAGCTGTATATGTTCTTGTGTTTTTTGTTTGACCACCTCTACCAGTCATTTAGGTTGGGATGTGCCTCTTTTACGCACATTTGTACTCTTGTAAATTCTTTTTCTATTATTAATATAATGCATTTTCTCAATTAAAAATATATAAAATAGAGTATCCATCATTTTAAAAAAATTTAAAAAAATCATAAAAAAAAAAGAAAAATTACATAACACACATTCGGAAAAAAGCAGTCGTATAATTAAAAGGATGAAAACTCCTATTAAAAAATATGTCGCTGGATAACTGCATTGCAGCTGCAGAAACAACCCACGATGAATAACAAGAGAAAGCCACTGTACCTTTTGTGTATTCAAGCAATCGAAATCATTACAAAGCATAGAACAATCCAAAGCAAATGTAAACGATGGGAACCCTCTTCCTCTTGCTCTGCCATCTGGGTACCAATGAGGTTCACTTTCACAAGAAAAATCAGCAGCTCTATTACCCATCAGTACTTACTAGAAGAAGAAATAATCCAACAAGTACATGGGTTGCTGCAACGAAAAATGTGGGTTCCTGCACAATCTGCAATAAGGTCACTTGTGCTGCTCAAGACCTGCAATACAACACCCCGTGCTCTATTTAAAACATTCAGGCTTGCTTCTGAATCAAATCCAGCAGTTTTTAACTTGGTGATGAAGGCCTATGTGGAAGCCAAGATGGTCTCAGATGCAGCAGAAACCTTCTACCTTATGAAAAATCATGGTATAGTGCCTTTTCTTTCCTCCTGCAATTTTCTTCTTGAAGCTGTGGCTGTGTCTAGGCTATCTGATAGGGCTTGGGAAATTTTCTCTGAGATGAAGTCTATGGGTATCAGTCCTAATGTTTTTAGTTTTAATAAAGTGATTCAGGCCTTTTCTAAAGAAGGGCAATTAGATATTGCTGTTGGGTTGCTTTCTAAAATGGAGGGAATGGGCTGCCAGCCTGATGCTTTTTCTTATAATGTCATTATCAATGGCTTCTGCAAAAGGAAACAGATGGAACATGCTGGTAAGCTATTTGCGGAAATGTTAGACAGGTGTTTGGTTCCTAATCATATTAGCTATAATACTCTGATTGATGGTTATTGTAAATGTGGGGATCTAGAAGAGGCCTTTGATATGAAGGAGCTTATGTTCAAACAAGGTCTGTGGCCTAATTTGGTCACCTACAATTCCTTGATCAATTGGCTTTGTAAATGTGGTAGCTTAGAGCAAGCCAGAGAACTTCTCATTGAAATGCAGGAGCAGAAATTGGAACCAGATAATGTTAGTTACAGCATATTAATTGATGGGCATTCAAGACATGGAGATATCCATGGGGCTTTGGTGTTGCACAGTGAAATGATAAGAATGGGTATTGAAATAAGTGTTTTTACTTATGATGTTTTGGTGAATGCACTCTGCAAGCAGGGTAAAATGAGGGAAGCAGAAGGGATTTTGAATGAAATGCTTGGAAAAGGGTTGAATCCAGATGAATTTTTTTATAATATTCTGATGGACGGGTATATCGAGGTGGGGAATACTGAGGAAGCTCTTGGCTTATATCGGGAAATGGGAGCAAGAGGCATCTCGCCTAGTGCCGTTACCTACAATACTCTAATCAAGGGATTTTGCAGGAAACTTATGATTAAAGAGGCTGTAAATATTCTAAAAGAGATGTACAAAGTGGGTTTGGTTCCTGATACTTTCACATATAATACATTGATTGATGGGTATGCCAAAGTTGGCGATATGTGGAAAGGCTTCAACCTGCTTGAAGAGATGCAGGTAAAGGGACTTGCACCTAATGTTGTGACATATGGTGCATTGATAAATGGATTGTGTAAAGAAGGCAGGATGGGTGAAGCTGAGGACCTTTTGAAAGATATGGTGGATAGAAGTATTGCACCGAATGTACAAGTGTACAACAATTTGATTGGAGGGCACTCTGCATTAGGTAACATGGACGAAGCTTTTAGGTTGGAGAAGGAAATGCAGAGAAATTGCATAATGCTAAACGAGTCTTGTATAAATGGTCTTCACAGGGAAAACAAGATGTTACGAGCAGAAGATCCTTGGAAATGAGTCCTCAATAAGAGTATTCTTACTCAATGATTGATGATTATGCCTTTTAATTTGGAAAAGAAAGCCCTTGAGCTAAGGCATGACTGTAGTTACTTACCATGGATTGATGAACAAGCTTTGCAGGGAAGGTAAAATGCAGAAAATGGGAAGTTTATATAATCAGCCTATGAGGTGCTGGAGAAGAATCTACTTGCAGATGCAATCACTGATAACTTACTGCTTCATGGGTTTTCCAGGTCTTGGAATCTGCACAAAACATCACAGCTACAGATAAATGAAAGTAAATAGTCTTTTGGCTGCGAAATAACAGAAAGCGTTCTGCTTACAGGGCTTTAAAGTTTTACTTTAAGGGAAAATGTGGTTAGTACGATATTTTCATTCAAATGGTGGACAAGGAAGCAGTTCTAATGCTCATACTTGCAATAGCTCATAGATGGGAATTCTAGCCTAAGCAATTGCATTGAAGCTATCATTCTGCAGGAAGATGTGGTAGAAAATGGTCTTATACTCGGTGTGCTTTGAGTTTGTATTTAAGGGGAAATGTGGTTATTACGACATTTTCATTCAAATAGTGAATAAGGAAGCAGTTACAGTGCTAATACATGCAATAGCACATGAATGGACATTCCAGACTAAGTAAAGATGTGATAGAAAATGGTCTTATACATTCAAGCTGTCAGTCTGTATAAAGATGTGGTAGAAAATGGTCTTATATTTGGTGCATTTTGAAGTTCGTATTAAAAGGACAATGTGGTCAGTACAATATTTTCATTCAAATGGTGGACAAGGAAGCAGTTCTGATGCTAATAATTACAGAAGCTCATAGATGGGCACTGTAAACTAAGAAATTTGAAATTTGAAATTGTATTCAAGCTATCAGTCTGAATAAAGATGTGGTAGAAAATGGTCTTATACTCATTGCACTTGCTTACAGTGAATTGCTCTTTGTGAATAAAAAGGCAGCACAATAGAAGCATTACTACTCTTGAATGATATGCATGTGGAAAATCTCATACTATCCACATTACCATGCCGATCGAGAAAGAAATTCTGATTAGTTAACACTTTATGTGATGATTTTTTGGGATTTAGATACATAGTTTTTCGGTTGATCTACATGGACCCATATTTCATAGTATCAGTTTACAAGAATGCATCTCTCATGAGCATGAATAGCTTTGCAGTTGAATCCCAAAAAATCATCACATAGATTGATGCACTGCCGAAACTTTACTTGTATTAAAATAGCTAATACTTATTAGGGAGCATACACCTTTTTTTTAAGATTAAGTTAGAGGGGATTATATTGGGCACCCACCCCTTAAAACTAAAACCAAGATACAAAATATTAGGCTGAGCAAGATGAGCTAACGATACAAGAACAAAATACAAACTGCCAAACCCATGCAGGGTCGGCTAACCATAGAAAATCAAAGTGAACAAAAACCAAAAAATCCCAACCCTGGGTTCCACTGAAGCAAAAAACCACCATGAAAAAAAGAAAAGGGCTAAGAAGCCTGGGAATTCTCCCACCCACCAAAACCAAGCACTGAGTTGCACACACCAGCCTCCTGCTTATACCCACCAGTCCATCACTTGTTTAGGATCTGCCACCTTGGTGCAACCACAATTCTCCAAAGTAGTCAACTTTACACCGTGCATTATTTTCTCCTTCTACACAGCACAGGTCAAAACACGGCCAGCCCAGGAGGGCAATGTAAACAAGCTGGTCACCTCGAAAGTCCCACGGATCACTGTTGTTCGACACCAACAGATGCTTTACAATCTTATGGAAATCTTCACAGAAGGTGGACAAATCCTACACATCTCGGTTAATTGCCAACAACTCTTTATTCAAGACCCGAAGCTCATCTGAAGATGTAATATCCCAACCAATATCTGTGCAATTTTCTGATTTTTATAACACAAAATGATGCCCTAATTTTCTAATTTTAATTTCTGCGTAAACCCCAGTGTGCTGATGTAATTTTCTGAGTTCTATAATGCATGAACAGCATTACATAATGCAACCAAAAGATAGAAAAACTTGTAGCAGATAACAGTAGCATTAAATCACCAACATAGCATGATTAGATCGTTCCATATGAGTCAACAAATGTTTGATATAAACCCTCAGTCTGCTGCTACAAACTATGAATGCAAATTACAAGTAAAGTGGGCTTCAAACATGCACCACAACATGAAGAAACCCCAATAATGCAGATGCAACTAACTTTAGCTGGGCGAAGCTACTCCAACTACAAAAATGCAACCAAATGATGAAAAAACAACTGAAATAACCCTACCAAGGGTGCGCTGGCCTGCTGGACTGATGTTAGGGCTTTGCCACCCTAGAAATCTAAATTAGAACCTCCAACTTGCACAACTCGCCCTTCAAATCAGAAATCTAAATGCTGATGCAAAACTAACATGAACTAGCAATTATCTCCATTGAAGCACATAGGAATCTCCATCATGAAGTTCGCCCTTGAAGAAGCTAGGGTTTCGTCCAACTTCTCCTTAATGCAATAGGGTTTTCGTCCTACAACATATGCTGCTCAAAAGTGCTGACCAAAGTAGTAGAGTAACAATTTCCAATATGATGGTGAAATGCTCCACAAGATCTTGTATTTATACATGTTTCCCTCCTTCCTTATGCTGGCCGACCTAGGCAGAATTGCTATTAATTTCTTATTTTTTTTCCTTCTCAAGGCCGACCCCTTAAGTCTCATAGGCGCCCCGCTAATTCTAGCCGACCAAGACTTAAATTTTATTGCCTTCAAAGGGTCGACCCACCATTTGCTTCCTCTTTGGCCAACCTAGGAAAGGGGATTAAAAGAGGGGACATGTCAATCCTCCCTTCCCGAAATTGCTTGTCCTCAAGCAATGACAGCATGCCACCACTTGGATCCCATAACATCACCCTACCATATGTATCAAAATCGAAAAGATGGATGTACCTCATAGAGCCATCAACACCCACCAACTCTCCAACCTCGATAAATGCTTCATGGATGTGTAGGATGCCCTTCATAGGAGCATAGGAGAACACACCAGTCCCTCCTATGTCGTTGGTAGCAATCAGACCAGCAACTTCCCAACTATTTGTAGTGTCTTCAAGGAACTCAATCAATTCTTCATCCTTTGTTAGTTGTCCATTGCCAAGAGTTGGTCTCACATCTCCATGAAAATCAATTCTCTTGGCTGTCATAACATGATAATGTGAAGATAAAGGACGGCTGCCATACATCAGAAAATTAGTCCTTACCTCATGCACAAGTGCAGTGTCTTTCTCAAACTCAATCAACTCTCCTAGATCCATCATGTGCACAACAAAAATTTCCTTCTCAAGATTACAAATTAAACAATCAACGACTTCATTAATCTTGGAGCAAAGGAGCTCAAATGTCTCTTGGTCCACCTCTATGGAGTTTTCTCTTCTTATCTCTTCACTATCCTTAGTGTTTTCATGATAAACTTGCCATTTCTCCTCATGAGGGTCAATCTCAAGCGCATCATTTTTCACAATAGTGTAACTAATAACATCATCACATGGTTCAATTACTTCCATACCTAAAGCTTGGCTGGCTGCTTCTTGGATGTCACTTGAAATTAGAGATACCTCTTCCTTTATTTCGAGCTCTTCAAATGTAGTAGAAAGAGTCTTCCCCACCTCCGCTTCATCAATTTTTTGTTGGTACACACAATCATTAGGAACCAACAAGCAATCTTCATCTTCAACTTGCTTATAGGGATCCTCTTGTTCTTGTTTCATGATGTCTTGTGGCTTCGATTTTTCTTTCTACTCTATGACTTCCTCTTCTTTAGCTGTTTTTGAATCTTCCTCTTCCTTTCTTTTCCTCGTGCAATAACCATTAAAAGACCCTGTATCCTTGATAGTCTCAGATTCACCTAAGTACACATCAAAGATTGTGATAATCTCCTCACTCACAGGTATAGCTAGCCTCGCCAATCTTACATATTCTTGGTATGTTAGCTGATCCTTACACTTTTAATACCTTTCATACCTTTCATGATGTTTTGTGGCTTCGATTTTTCTTTCTAGTCTACAAATTCCTCTTCTTTAGCTATTTATGAATCTTCCTCTTCCTTTCTTTTCCTCATGCAATAACCATTAAAAGATTTTGTATCCTTGATAGTCTCAGGTTCACCTAAGTACGCATCAAAGATTCTGATAATCTCCTCACTCACAGGTATAGCCAGCCTTGCCAATCTTACATATTCTTGGTATGTTAGCTGATCCTTACACTTTTAATACCTTTCATGACATCTTGTGGCTTCGATTTTTCTTTCTACTCTACAACTTCCTCTTCTTTAGCTGTTTTTGAATCTTCCTCTTCCTTTCTTTTCCTCATGCAATAACCATTAAAAGATTCTGTATCCTAGATAGTCTCAGGTTCACCTAAGTACGCATCAAAGATTCTGATAATCTCCTCACTCACAGGTATAGCCAGCCTCGCCAATCTTACATATTCTTGGTATGTTAGCAAATCCTTACACTTTTAATACCTTTCATACCATCTAGCAATTTTGGAGACCGCAATTTCATCCTCCTCCTTCTTACTCATTTGCACAATCGAACCCATAGGCTGGTAGGATTGTGGCTCTGATACCATTGTAATATC
This sequence comes from Sequoia sempervirens, assembly GCA_007258455.2. Taxonomy (NCBI): domain Eukaryota; kingdom Viridiplantae; phylum Streptophyta; class Pinopsida; order Cupressales; family Cupressaceae; genus Sequoia; species Sequoia sempervirens. The sequence continues at coordinate 30,198 of VDFB02338287.1, read as the reverse complement.
CCAACCAATATTTGTGCAATTTTCCAATTTTTATAACACAAAATGATGCCCTAATTTTCTGATTTTAATTTCTGCTTAAACCCTAGTGCGTTGATATAATTTTTTAAGTTTTATAATGAATGAACAGCAGTACATAGTGCAATCAAAAGATAGAAAATCTTGTAGTAGATAACAATAGCATTAAATCACCAACACAGCATGATCAGATCCTTCCATAAGAGTCAGCAAATGTTTGATATAAACCCTCAGTCTGTTGCTACAAAATATGAATGCAAATTACAAGTAAAGTGGGCTTCAAACATACACCACAACATGAAGAAACCCCAATAATGTAGATGCAACTAGCCCTAGCTGGGCAAAGCTGCTCCAGCTACAAAAATGCAACTAAATGATGAAGAAACAATTGAAATAACCCTACCAAAGGTGCGCTGGCTTGTTGGATTGATGTTAGAGCTTTGCCACCCTAGAAATCTAAATTAGAACCTCCAACTCGCCCTTCAAATCAGAAATCTAAATGCTGATGCAAAACTGACATGAACTAGCAATTATCTCCATTAAAGCACATAGGAACCTCCGTCATGAAGTTCACCCTTGAAGAAGCTAGCATTTCATCCAACTTCTCCTTAATGCAATAGGGTTTTCGTCCTACAGCATATGCTGCTCAAAAGTGCAGACCAAAGTAGTAGAAGAACAATTTCCAATATGATGGTGAAAGTCCATTGAAATGAGACTCGCTAGGACTTGGCGAGTCGCGAGTCGAGTCACCCTGGCCAAGTCCTGGAGGCTTGAACTCAGACTCGGCCGAGTCCTACTGAGTCTTGGCTGGACTCGCCGAGTCTGGCGGACTCGCCGGACTTGCCAAGTCCAGGTGAGTCTCGTCAGTAGGACTCGGTAGGCAGGGTATGAAAAGTGCAAAAAATTACATGAAATTTGAAGTTAAAAACTTTTTTTTTTTTTTTAACTTATTGCAAATGCAAAATGATGTATGCCATGAAGGTTTGAATGGTTTTGGAGGTTTTAATTTTGGCTTTGGTGGGCTTACCCGGGACCCGTGAGGGCTCCCCTCCTGTCAAACGTACTTAACCCCTCAACCCCTCGACTTCCCTGGGGCGCCCCTCTCCCTCGGAAGGGGCTCAATCCTCTGGGGGCCGCCTCGCCCGGCGCTGCCCCTGACCTTTACTCAGAGGGGCATTTTGCCCGCCATAACGAGGGGCGCCCCTTGACCCCACTAGAGGCATTGCCCCACAAAGGCACCCCTCAACCCCATTAGGGCAATCGCTTTGATACTTGAGATTGTGGCTACTGCATCATCCAGGACCTATCTTAGACACATTCGTAGGAAGGATGCAAGCTCCTTTGAGCATAGACTTCTAGTTATTGTTTTGAATCTTTTGATATTTCATATTTGTTTGGAACATTTGATGTCATGGATTTCATATTCAATGAGTTTTGTATACATTCGAGTCTTTGACTATATATCTAAGTGCTATTTCTTTGAGCAGCTCAACTACAATTTGTGTTTATACTTATATGATCGATGTATACTTGTGTTAGTGACAGGGACCTTGATTGGATTGACCAGGCAGATTGAGAGGTTGAGGCTATAGCCATGGTAGAGGAGGAGGCTAAAGCACGAGCAAACACATCCACAACTAATGTTGGTGAGTGTGGCATGGAGTCACAAGCAAAGACTATGGTTGCAGTTGCTACATCATTTAGGACCCACCTTAGATGCCTTCGTAGGAAGGATGTAGACTCCTTTGAGCCATAGACTTGTAGTTATTGTTTTGATATTTCATATTTGTTTGGAACATTTGATGTCATGGATTTCATATTCCATGAGTTTTGTATACATTTGACTATATTTATATATCTAAGTGTGCTATTTCCTTCAGCAGCTAAGCTACAATTTGTGTACTTTATACTTATGTGATCGATGTATACTTGTGTATGTGATCAAATTTGCTTCTATTTAATGATGTTATTGTGTCTTTAAGTTTTATTCAATAAAAGGTGCTTGAAACAAGTTTTAAATCCTTAAAAATCTCTAAATTTCTAGGGTTTTTTCATTTTGCTCAGTCTACGATGAGTCTCGAGTCCCGAGTCGAGTCACCCTAGCTGAGTCCGAGCTGAGTCCGAGTCTTGTTACTATGGGTGAAATGCTCCACAAGATCTTGTATTTATACATGTTTCCTTCCTTCTCTATGCTGGCCGACCTAGGCAGAATTGCTATTAATTTCTTATTTTTTTTCATTCTCAAGGCCAACCCCTTAAGTCTCATAGGTGCCCCACTAATTCTAGCCAACCAAGACTTAAATTTTATTGCCTTCAAGAGGGTCGACTCACCACTTGCTTCCTCTTTGGCCGACCTAGGAAAGGGGATTAAAAGAGGGGACATTATAGAAGACATCAGCAATTTCACATTGCCTACAGCTGCAACACCATCACCATCTCCATCTGATACAGACTCCTTGACTGGCAAAGAATGCAACAAAAGGTGCCACACCCATTTATGTACCTCTGCAGAGGGCACAACAACCACCATTTTGGCTAAAAATTCTGGAATGATGGTTGTCCTCAAGCATTCAACACTAATATCCTCAATGCCTTTGGTATCTAGACCAGAATCAAGGAAGAAGACTCGGGACAAATGAGATTTTTATGAAGTCTGTGGTTGGAAACATTACCCCTGAAAAAGGGATCCCTGCCCTTAAAAGAATGATGCTTCCTAGCCATATTCACCAATGCCAGCATACACAAAAGCAGCAAACAAAACCACCATCAAGCCTTCACCACAGAACCAACGGACCCCATGATAGTGCCAACAAATCAACTTGCAAATGGGAGAGCACAAAAAAGAGTCAGACAACTCCACACTTCCCAAACAAGCATGAGAGAAAGAGGCCAAACGTGCCTACCCCATCAAGAAACAAGTAACATGAGCCAGTGGGAAAGGAAAGACAATACCCATCAAATTATGATGGCTGAAATAAATGGAGCTGGTTTCAAAAAATTCAATAACATAAACATGAAAACCAATCATTCTTCCGTTCAAAGGAGGAAGGCTTGAGGTCCACATCATTGTAAAGGTCCCAACTAGGGGGGTTTCTTAACCAAAAGATACTTGTCTAATCCTTCACAAGATTCCAAATGGTCACTTACGAGTTACAAGTGCCAAGAAAGGCATTTGACCTATACTAGCATTGTTTAAAAAATCTGTCACTCCATTACTTTCCTGATAGCAGTGAGTGAAAATATCTGCTCAAAACCGCTACACAAATGTTGTGCCTCTTCCAATAAACTCAAAAGTTTCCAGTTTGGGCAAAATCCAATTTACATAAACCATGAATAACATTAGCCAAATCCTCTTCAACAATCAAATTCTTACAACCCAAAACAGACAGCAAAGAAAGATCAGCAAAAACCACTTTCTACTCCACAACATTATTCATCCTCAAGCCAAGAAAAAAGGAACTACCTTTAACAAGATTGCCCAAAGAATCTCTGATCACTGCTCCAGTCCCAGAAAGCCCTAGATTCCCCCTAGAGATCAGAATTCAGCTTTAAGAAACTCCTAAGGGGGAGAGTCCATCTAGCCTTATGACGAGTACACTGATTAACCATAACACCGTTAACAAGGGAGGGAGCATAATTCTGTTGGTAAAGTGTTTACTAATGCTTTTGAACTGTCCTCTAAGAAAATGGATTAAAAATGTGAAGTGTGCTTTTACCCAGAATGAAATAATAGTTAACAAAACATGCTAACACAGTTCATGAGATTAGGGTTAATTACAAAAAAAATAAAACTTCAAAAAGGATGAATTCCAGAGCTATCATAATAAGCATTTGCAAGAGGCTAAGGTAAACATTGATATACTGCATAAAATGTACTGCTGTTGGTATTGATGGTTAGTCTAACAAGAAGAATTAATTTGACCTCACATGGACAGAATTGATTCATCCATACTTGGATATGCATCGTCATTGTGTGACAAACTTCCTGTGGTAATCAGCTTAAAGGTATCTTATATTGTTAACCTCTGTCACAGCTTAAATTATTTAAGCCTGACATTAGCAAAAGAACAGTGGTTGGTTGCTTTTCTCTACTCCTCTGCGTGATATTCTTTGTATCTAGTTTAAGGTTTTAGCAGTATTTCTCCGAGTTTCCAGGACGCAGGAGTGCAGGAACTGGGACAGAGAATTTTTCCAGAATTTTGGGAACATCAATGAATGGCTATTATAACGAATTAAACAAACTAAAAGAAACTAAAATTTTAAATATTCTACCTTTTAACCTTTTAGGCAGTTTAAGCATTTTTTTAATTTTTTTTAATTTGCAACATTCCCTCTGTTGGAAAATAAGGCTAACATTTTGTAATAAAGTCATCTTAGTGACTTGGTGTAAGTAATTAAATTATTTAGTTAGTTTTATGTTAGTCATTGGAAGTTAGTTTCCCATAGGGTAGTTTGGGGGAAGTTGTAGGGGAATTCAATGTTTTATAAGCATTTACACAACACCTTGCAAGACACTGAATGAGCATTAATATTATGTACATATTTTTTATGTTATCCAGTATGATTTAGTTTTTGTTGTATTCCATGCTTGAAATTTCATCATGGTATCGAAGTCGATGGCTTAAATTTTTCCATAATTTCTTCTGTTTAGGTAATATCCTTCTGAAATCATCAAGGATGCATTTTCCCAAATGCACAGGATGAAAGGGCATTTGAAAGAGTCACAGAGGTCACTGAATTTATCATTGGAAGTGATGTCAATTTAGTTGGTAGGCATAAGCTGTTATTTTCAAGATATTATTAGCTGTGCTGGTGTAGAGGCAACAGCCCGTGGGAAAGGAAGACGTCCAGCGGCAAAAGACTGCGTAGAAGGCCATTTAAATACACACGTAAAATCCTATCTCTGCCTGTTTAATATAAGATCCTGCTTCTTCCAAAATGTCTGCATGATTTACATGGTGTTAATTTCCAAGATTGTATTCCTTTGCCTGCTTAATGAGCAGTTTTTTCAATAGATTCCTTTCAATGGATGGAAACTTTGAATGGATGAAATATCCTTTTGGGAACAGCCCCCATTGCAATCTTTGCATTGGAATGCTGTCAAAGAAAAGGGTCAAAATCTATGTTATATATATTCTAAAGTTGCTGCTAACAAAATATGGTTCGGTATTTTTTTTTATCACAAGAGAAGCATTTGCTAAGTTTGATTTGATATAAGGGTAATTTCTATATGAAATTTCTTGGAAATACAAGTTAAATATTTTACAATTTGAAAATACAAAAAGCTTTTTTCATCAATAAGTATTAACTATTAAGATTATTGATGTCATTGGAGGGTTTGTAGTATGGTTGGAAAGAAGGAAGGTTAAGCCATTGATGTCATTGGAGGTTACAAGTTCAAAGTTCTTTTAGTTGGAGAAGAAGTTTTATTGTATGGATGCATTTTTGGTCGATCTGGCATCCTATTGCGTTATAAGCTTTACAAATATGTCTAGAAATCTTGTTTGTGTTGATTGGACTTTCGGAGATTGTGGTGCTATCTCTAGCGGGTAAGGACTAACACTGTCAAAGAGGAGATTGGAGGAATTTCATCATCTCAAACTAGCTTCTCACTTATAGATGGTGCTTTATATGAAAAACGTTTTTTTGTTGTCTGCATTCTTTTCTTTAGATGTTGACAGTGTTGAAGAAATTATATATTAAGAAGTCTATTTTATGAAGACAAGAAGAGACCTAGTGTAGATAAAACTCAACATGGATAGTTGCAATAGTTTGGGAGTATGTGGATCTTGGGAATCATACCTTTTTGAGGGTCATGAGACAACTTGATAGGGCATTCTGGATGTAGCTTGGCATTAATTGTTGTAAAATAATTGGGGAGATCTATGATTTGGGAGTTTGGGAAGGTGGTAATCTAGGAGCTTGAGAATTCAGCTCAAGAGCTACACCTTTATGAAGGTTACGAGGCAATTTGATGGATGTTTGGCTCAAAAACTTTTTCAAAGAAAATTTTGAAGAATATGTGGCCATGATTGGTTAGCATGTTCTGTTTTTTGTTGTGTTTTGGAGAAATTTGGTAGCCAGCTAAGACAGTTGACTAGACACAAGTAGTTTAGGGTGTTTTGGATGAAGATTTGGTGGCCAGCTAGGACATCTACCCAGACACAAGTAGTTTGGGGTGTTCTAGATGAGTGAGAAAAGTTGGTGGAGGTGCTTCTGTAGATTTCCAAATGGGCTGCTGCAATCAATCATGTAATTTTTCTGTTTCTTATTTGTTATATATTTTTTGTAGTGTAACACTGCAAACCTTAAGAGGAGTGTTGGAAAACAAGGTTTATATTTTGTTATAAAGTCACCTTAGTGACTTAGTAATTAAAATATTTAGTTAGTCTTGTTGTAGTTGTTGGGAGTTAGTTTCCCGTCGAGCAATTTGGGGCAAATTGTATAGGAATGCAATGCTTTATAAGCATTTGCACAATGCCTAGTAAGACCTCGAATGAGCATTCATGTTATTTACTTATTTGTTATGTTATCTAGGAAAACAATATGGTTTATTTTTTATTATATTTCATGCCTGTTATTTACCTATTTGTTATGTTATCTAGGAAAGCAATATGGTTTATTTTTTATTATATTTCATGCCTGTAAATTTCATCACCCTCCAAAGTCCCCAAATCCCTAACCCCTAGGGATATTACCCACACTCTCAGGGACATGTCCCCATGGAACACTAGATTTTAGATTTTTTCTCAGTCAGACATGATACGTATTGAACCACTCTAATGTTTTTAATCCTTATATTTCAGGTCTCCAGGGATGCTGATTTGTTACTCTTATTAAAAATATTGGCTGCTTAAAAATACTTCTATATCAAATTTCTGTTTGTTAAAGTTGCATACTTGATTGTGTATTTAAAATTTTAAAGTTCATTTCACTTTCCTGAGATACGTATCCTTTTTTATTCTCTGAGATTCCTTTTCTCATTTTAATGCTAATTTTGCATATTCTAGTCCAAAATGTATGAGGTAGTGGTGCTTAGGTTGCTTTGTCATGGCGCTCTTTCTTTTTCCAAGTCTTAGAAGCCTTTCCTAGTCAAGTTTCATACTATTCACACTGAAATTGGAGGTCTAGATATATGTGGACATTATGCAATTATTGTTTTACATGCTGATTGCTCATATAAATAGCTATTTTCTTTGCCATACTTTACAATTTATATGCTGTACAGTGGGTTAGCTTACCTGCTTATTGTAACTGTCGTGGCATGTTTGGATCATGAATAGTTTCCATCCTGTTTTTCAACTTACGCTCAAATGTTGTTACTATGAAGGAAGTGTGGTCTTCTATTCTGTGACTCTTATATCAACTGTAGAAACAAAACAATATCCTGCTTAGATTATTTTCAATGACCTTTCTGTGATACCTAAAACTAACTGTATCAGTAAAAAGGTTGTTTAGAGTATTTGCTAGCGTAAGATCTTGTTGGGTTTTCCAAATAATTTGTAAACATTAACAAAGAGCTAGATATGTTTAGCTTTTGTAGTTCATAACTGGTGCATTTTATCAGGGTGCAATTTTTAGGGATGCTAATGTGCAACTTTATCAGGATGGCTATCTGCTTATAAATATTTTTATATTAAATTTATTTTTTCTTTTATAGTGGATAGCCTTACGAAGTTAGGAGAGGTGATAATATTAGGTTGTTCCTGAAATATGGCAGGCCAATGTTAGGGACTATTGCAGACAATTTCTTATTTCAAATGTCAACTTCCATAAAGTCTTAGGTTTTTGGTTCTTTTATAATTTTGATATTGCTTGTAACTGGTACTAGGCATGTTTGTGTTGTGTAGTTTCTTGTAGCACCCGTCTAGTTTAAACATGAGCATTTTTTTTATACTGGCAAAAAAGGTTTAGAGCGTATATGTTGACAAAAAGCATTGGGTGTAGCAAAAAATGATAAATACAACTCTCGACAACACCATAAGAAACAAGAATAAAGCACTAGTAATTTGAATGTCAATAGCTCTCAGACGACAGCTGATTGCAAAACAACATTGAAAGCACACATTTGTAAACAAGATAAAGTATTGCAAGTTCCAAACAAGAGGTCACTGACGATGGAGTTAGGTCCATTTATATTGCTGCCTTGGGCAAAACCCCTGTCCACTATCATCCAA
>VDFB02338287.1:0-21906 GCA_007258455.2 Sequoia sempervirens | reverse complement strand
ACATAACCAAATGCTTAGTTGTCTCTAGGATTGATGTTTCACTTAAGTGTTCTTCCATTGACACATCTGTAATGTAGAAAATTGTATACATTTACAATTTCACATTATATTTTGGCCCCCTAATTTATTGGACTTAATTAAGGTTCTAATTTTCCAAATTATGCATTCCAAAGCCTAATTTTTACCATTTTCCAAAGGAGGAAAATGATTAAACAAATGCATCCAATCATTAAATTATCTTTGACTTTGAGTGTCTTGGAAAATTGGGCCAAAACCCATTTGACCATTGGTGAATGGGTTCCCCTTCTTAACCAAGACCCAAATTTAAATATGTTGTTGGCAGTATTTTAACATCCCAAATTCAAATATGAAGTTTTGGCTTTTGGAATCTAATTTTTGGGAAATTGGATATACACCTACAAATACCTAGCCTTTTGATCATTTGAAACTAGAACACAATTTGAAGAACTTATGATCAAGCATTATTGTCAAGAGCATTCAAGAGCAACATTATCAATCATTTATAGTAGCAACCCAAGATCCAACATCATGTCAAAGTTTATGTGTGTTCATAATGTCTTGTGAAGACTAACATTGTTATAGGTCTCCAAGCATTCAAGAAAATCTATCAAGCAAGATCCAAATTCTTGAATAGATGTGTATGACTTTAGTCCTTCAAGGAAGCCATTGAAGGGTGGTGAGTTGTAGCATTTTGTTCATTTATTGTTTCCTTCCTTTCCATTAAGGTTTTATCATTGACATTTTTCCATTTTGGAAGTGGGAATACTTACTCGGTTGGGGTTTGATTGAGGCAAGCCCCTATATGGAACAACATTTTCCCTCTTTGTAAATGTGCAGGTTATAGGTTTAAGAAGGATTGAAGGGAGCTTGAAGATCAATTCTCTAAATTATTGCATTTGTTGTCATCAACCTTGTCAAGACATGCAAGCTCACCTACATAATTTATTTACAATATTCTGATAGTGGAACAAGTGGAAAGAAAAAGCTCAAATTCGACACTAAAGGACCCCAAAAATTGAGCAGGACCCCTTTCAAAGACTCGGTCGCCATTGGGTAACCCAATCCTTGTAGGTATAGTAAAACCAATTTTTTTGGGTAGGTAAATAGTCATTTGCACCTTCTAGATTTTTCAGAACTTGACTATTTATGTTTAGCAGTTGTCAGGATCTTACATTTTTCATATTAGGACATATAGGATCATTCAATTAACCATTCCAAAATATTTAATATTTACAATCCATTCCTATCCTCAAAAAGGATGTAGATCCAAGTCTGATTGACTCACTTTTGAGGTCGAAAGTCAATCTATGCACCTTTTTGATTTGCATCTTAATGAAACCTTAGAAATGATGGAATACACCCTAGGTCATGAGTATTAAACTTAGGGTGTACCGCATTTTTATGTTTCAAAATCAACTAACAAATATTATTGGAAATATTTGCAGTAAAACACAAGAGGCGAATTGTACTTTGTTTATTAAATTATTTCTTGGCATGGTTTTCCTAGTAAAAAATAGATTCATCAATATGCTTGAAAGTAAGTTGATGATTTTGGTGTAGTTGATGATGTCATTGAGTCTTCTCATCATGTAAAACACAAAAAGGGTCCACCATTGGGAGGCTTAGTGTCAAAACCAAAGAGAGATCTCTATGAAAAATACATTCCACTTCTCAATTTCAAAAATTATTTATCCCTAAATTATACAAGTTAGCCATGAAACTTTGCAAAAATACTTGTCTGAAAATTGTAGGCCAAGTATTAGTGTTCTAGAAAAACTACAAGAATATTGGTAAATAGTTTTCTACTTTAGTGGTAACTATTTTTTGTTAGTCCAATATTCCCTCCATAGCATTTCATTTATAAATTGGGTCATCTAGGAGAAAAAAATTATAATTGATGTTTTTTATGGCATATTTTATCATTATCTCACTTTTCCATGTCTTTTGCAATGGTATAATGTATTCTTTACAATTGTTGAACACCCTTCTAATGGATCTATATCCAATTTTCCATCCAACAATATTCTTGGTGTTCTTCCATATGTATACTTGTCTTATGGCTTATGATGTAAATTGTAGGTTTGGTTTCAAATTAGTTTTAAATATCATAAAAAATATCTTTTTCTAGGTTGAAAGGAGTCCTCAAAAGCATTATTTACTCTCATTAATAAACTTTAGTTAATCTATTGAGATTCCTTAATTCAATCCAATGAAAGATCCAATATCTCCTCTAGAAAATACATTCTATCATCACTAATTTTGAGATGCTCTCAAAACCTAGAAAATTAATGCATTGTATCTCTATGTATTCTCTTTAAACTATGGTCTACATGATTTGTAACCTTCACTTCACAAACTCGATATTCTAAAATGTTCCAATCTTAGAAAACACGCATGAGACTTTTCTCGGCAGAATGAATTTAAATTATATTTAAAAAATTACAAAATTAAACTCAAATTGACATTAATAACAAGTTGCAAAAGATATAAATAGATTCTTTTGTAAACTCTACTACAATGTCATCCAACAATTGTGTTCTGCTCAAGATAAAAATTTCTTTAGTATACTTTTGTTTCTTTTTGTATAAAATTATGGTTTTAGTCATTCTAAATATTATATTGTCTAAAGAGACATAATATTCACTATTTGGATAGATATCTAGCACTCTACTACAACGAAGTGGCACAATCAAAATGCTTGACAATATAAGTGGGTGATCCACAATACTGGTTTACAATTTTTGGCCAAACTGGACACTGAAATAATTTTTTCTAACTAAATCTTCACTTTTGGGCACCCATAGCGGCTAAACCGTGAGGAATTTGAAGATGATGCAAAATAGTGATTTGTGAAATTTTGTATATAGATTCTAAATATTAATTTTTCAAAATTTTTGGAATCAGATTGCACTTCTTTTTCCATTTCCTCCGAAAACTAGTTTTTTTCAGCAAACACCATTTTTAAGGAGTGACTCTCACCGTAATTCTAATTTTTTCGAATTTAGATTTTTAACTACGATATCTAGTGCTTCCAATTGGTCTCATAGTGTTTTATTGAATATTTTTTCCTTAATCAAGTTTTGAAGTCAAACCAATTACAATTAAGACATAGGCATACCGTATACAACGTAACTTTTTTTGTATGTATTGAAATTCAATTTTTTTTTGTTGGATCAAGGACTTCAATATCTTGTGCACTCATATTTTCTATTTTTTTTTTTATAATCTGCTATTTTTCCACATGTGCAAAACACAGAGCTTGATTTTCGGTGAAAAACCTATGTTTAATAAAACTAAAAAAATAAATACATAATAAAACCAAAACATATTAAAATTATATTCATTGGATAGCTCGTTTTGAGGAATACCATCATCCAATTTTGTCTATGAAGTCTCCTACATTTTCATCTTCAACCTGAGCTTTAAAGGGAAAATTTTTGGAGTTTTTTGGTGCTAGAGGGTGAGAAGGTGGGAAAAGGGGGGTTCGCTCGAACCAAGGGGGTTCGAGCGAACCCCCTTTCCACAATGGTTTTCTTTTTTTTTTTCTTGGGAATGATGGGACCTTGCATTTAATGGGTTCTCTCAAACAAAAAGTTTGTTTGAACCCCCAAAAACCAATTTTTTTTGCATGGGGTCATTTTTTGCAACTTTTCCTTCTCACTCGAATTGTAAACCACTTTTGTGGGTTTACCCAAGTTTAAAAATAATCAAATCAACCCCCCATGGCATCATTGATTTTATTTTATATCATTGTATTGTAAAATGCTCATAAGAGTAAAATAGTATCCTTTTTAATGTAAAATTATATATCAAACATTATATTCCATCATATCTACTATCTACAAATTCATGGTTCTTTGTTTCAATTTAGCACATGGATATTAATTTAATAAAATTTGATTTTTTTAGAGCAATATCAAATGTATTGCTAGTGTTTTGACAAGGTACAACAAACAATAATGTTGATATTTTGATTGCAAATAGAAAAGACCATTGTCCTAACTTAGTGTCACTTGCCAAATTCCAGCTTGTAGTGATCTTGCATTGAGGGAAAACTCCCTTAAATTTGTACTTCATCTTGCTAACCCTTGACATTTTATCCTGCATGAAAAGATATAGTAAAATAACCTATAAACCATTTTTCATACAAAAATAGTGTTGGTAAGTGTTTTTGCATGCAAGAACTTAGATAAAATACTCAATATAATGTAATGATGATGTTCCTAAACTAATTTTCCTCTGAAATCTAAAAATGTTATGAACATATGATTTGACAATGGAATGATGTTGTTCCTAAACTAATTTTCTAATTTCAAATGAATTTCAAAACATAAGGGGGATAAAGGAAAAGATAGAAATTCCTATGAACAATCACAATAATGATTCAATCTACATATAGATAGATCCCTTAAATCTTGAAAATTGAACTAAAATTTAAAATAGACTCAAACTTACCATGCAAAGCAACTTATAATCAACAAGCCACAAATGGTATAAACTAGAGATCTATCAAATATCCAAACACTTCATCATTAATGTAATATAACTTTATCTAATATTGAATAAAAGAACCATGAACATCACTTGCAACAATAAGAAAACCTTGAATCAATGTTTTCGCTTATATTCATTTCAAATAGTCAAATTCAGCAATTCCTAATCAATTAACACTACCTTTTAAAGGCAAGAACAAGAAAACCAAGAGAACAATGCTAGAAATCATTTCAATATCAACAATCAAGATTACATGTTATCATTAAATAATTGGAGCATTACATTAAATGTTTTAACCCATCCTTAATTGAATTCAGTTACAACCCTGGAAAATCAAACATCTATAAAATAGCCAACAAATGTCTGTCGCAAATTCCAACATGGGTGAATTTTTTAAGTCCAATTGGAATCTGGAAAACTATGGCACACTTTCCTAAGAGAATATCCAAATAAAGTAAATCAAGTCATACATACAAGGAGCAAGTTACTACAACACATCATCATCAATTCTAATTTTTCCTTCTACCTGTTGGTGGTTTTTTTTTTATGGAGCAACCAGGTTGGTCTCCTATTCTACCTATGGAGTAGCCAACTCCAGTCAAGGGCAGCTCGGAGGACCTGGACCAATTGACAAGATCAAGAGATCTTCTGCACTTTAGGCTCTGTAGAACCAGGGCGGGTATACCCACACAATGCCTCAAAGAAGACCAGACATTTCTTTTTATAGCAGATAACTCATGATGCCAAGTATTGAGAACATCAAATAGGGCTAAATTCTCGGTAACACAATACTTGTAGCGACTAGGAGGTAGGGCAAGACATCAAACAAGATTGATTAAATAAAATGAATGTTCTTAAGCAAGATAACTGAAACCCTAAAGACAAATAGCATATATCAGATCAGTGCCACATCCATTGGGCTAAGAGTCAAGACAATCTGCAAATAGAAGGAATGATTACTTGGACAAATAAAGCCTATGTGAAACTAACCTTGTTAATTTCACAGCTAGAGATCAGATCTTAAAGACTACTTATCAAATCCTTCAATCATACATATAAATTTCTGCGATGATGAAAGAAATTTAACCTTTTCCTTGAACATGAGCTATTATCAAAACAGACAATGCAAGAAAGTATTACAAAGGCTAATGGAATGATCCTTGATCAGTTTCATTAACAATTCAAATGTACAATCCAAAGGAGAGACTCAAAGACCTAAACAAGTACATTCGGGTTCTGGTATGCATCCAAGAACCTTACAATTTACAGACTGTAACCCTAGACCTCAAAATCTGGTAAAAACCTGACTCTGTGACTTAGTGCTCTTTTAGTTCTGATTTCAGTATCTGGCCGAAGACCCTCACAAATGATTCAGAAATTCCTTTTAAACAGTCTAGGGATCGCCATCCAGCTCAGAGCCACATCAACATGCCACGTCAGACCCCAACTGCATCGTGACCAATCAAAACCCTTGCTGTGACCTTCAACAACCTCTCTAGTCACATAAATGCCACTGGTCGGGTTGCTGCAGGAAAGACATTCCCGCACGAATGAAGCCAGGCAATCAATGTCAAATCCACCATTGAATCCAGGTGCCCATACTCGAGCCATGTCGTCCTTGTCCTAGAGTCGTCGCTATGAATGTTGGTTCAGTGGAACCAATGACCCTCTCATCTGCCACCATGAATGCTCCAAATCTTTTGTTTTTCACGTGCAAACATCTTTGAAACCCCGACTGCGCGCATGTTTGAATCTCCACTGTCGATCACTGAGATCAGACGACTGTCATTTAAATATCATCAGTCGTTGAGGTAGGCAACCACCGTCGGCAAGACAAAGCAGTGTCGGGAAGACCACAGGCCGAGAATCTTATGTTACATCGAGTGCTCATCATATTTGGCAAGAGGCAACCGGGTTGGCGAAACATCCCAGTGAAGTCCGCAAAGGATATCGAGTGCACCATAGAGTCGGGGAGAGATGGCCGGGTCGGCTAGACATCATGGCAAAGATCTATGTGTTTGATCGAGCAGTCAAGTCGGCGAGACCTGGCGCACATCGGTGTGGGATTTCAACTTAGAATAACGCCCCATTGGTGAGAGACAACTCACTCGACAGGAGGTCATGGCGACATCTGAACAGACACACTATTGGCAAGAGAAGATGGACTCGGGAAGACATCATACAGAGTCAAAATGCTTCATCGAAATGTATTTCCTTTATGTACTATCCATTCGCCAAGACAAGGGCATATCTCTCACTGAAGCAATCCACAAGATACCGTCGGCAAGACTCAATAGATTCGCTATGACATATATCGATGCCTCAAGCCTTTGCCGATAGAACCCCTACTCGATCGCCAAAACAAAAACCAGGGTCTCACCGACAACCACCTGTAAATAAATTCCAGTCACTGTGACAAATGATAAGTCTTGCCGATAGGCAACTCAGACTTATGCAAGAAAAAACGCACAGTGGGGGGTGGCCAAAAGGATCTCGGGGAGACCAAGGGGAGTTGGGAAGACCTCACCCCGAGCGGACACCAACACACCGATGGGAAAAGCCCATCGATGAGACACAAAGAAGTCGAGGAAACATCTCCCTGACCTCAACCAACATAGGCTGACAAAGATTTCGGGGAGACAAGCCGGGTTTTCCAAGAGGTAACCCTGAGTGCCAAAGGTCTCAGCGAAAACAACACGGGGCCGATGAAAACGGTAGCAAGGGGCTGGTTGCCGATGAGAAACAGGGCATAAAGGATAACTTAAGTTGCAGGTGTACCGGCCAGGCAGGTCAATGAATCAAAAAGCCAGCGGAATGGGAGCCAAACAAGGTCAGAGCCAGAACCAGGAAAGAGATGGAGTCGGAGCCGAAGCCGGAGCGAGGAAAGAAACAAAAACCAAAATGACCACCCGACCCGGATCCGCCTCCGCAAAAGACAAAGGAAGGGAGACTGGAGCGAAACAGAACCCAAAATTGGAACCCCTAAAAAGGTTCCAAAACTTGTTCTCATTCTGATCCCGCGCCCGCCAAAGGAAACAAAGCAAAAAACAAAGGGAAGAATATGGAGAGGAAAATGACCAGCGACCGACACATGGCAGAAAGGAAAAGAAACCCCAATCACGCGAAATCAGAACCGAGACGGATGCGTGAACAGGAACTAGAACTTCAGAATTTGGAAAAGTTCTAGTTCCGTTCAAGCATCCATTCCGCCTCCGATAAAACAAAAGAAAAGCCAAGGCAAGCAAAAGAGAAAGGGGAACTGAACTAAAAGCCCAAAAACGGGAAAAGGAAAAGCCAGGAAAAACCCTAACACAGGCCGCCCCACCGGAGAGATGAAAACTAGCACGTTGGGCTCAACCCTTATGGAATCCCATTTAACCCACATGCTAAAATGAAAGATAAAACTCACAAGCCAAGGATTTGCGATGAAAAACAAGGGCACACAACCAGAACCTGAAAGACAACCAAAAAAGGCTCTAACACTACCTTCTATTTGTGTGTATACTTCATGAATGATGTGAGTATTGGGGTAACATGCTCAGGCTGAGGACTTGGTTTAGAATAAGGTATATGACATTAGGTGTCATAATCCTTGATAAAATTATTAAATGATACCTTCTTTGTGTGCCTACCTTGCTAGAAACTCTTGATCTTTTGACAAAAATATGGCAACAACATCTAAATTGTGATATTGCTATCAGGATTCAACCATGTAGTTTTTGAGTTAAACTCATTGACCCATGTTTCTTGACTAGTTTTCATTATCATGAGAGATGGGTTCTTGTGAACCACTACTCATGAAACATGGGTCAATGAGTTTGACTCGAAAACTACACGGTTGAATCCTGATAGCAATATCACAATTTGACACACTGTGGAAAATACCTCCTACTTATCAACATCTAAATTGACCTGAGAAAAAGGAATGTTTGGTTGATCTCCATACAATAAAAACTTCCACTGCTACTTTAGTAAATAATCATGATATTTTACATCATTCTCAAAGGATTTACCTATAAAAATACTTTAAATTTTAATGCAATTAATTACAATCTCATCCATTTGAGCATTAATATATTGCATCTCCTACTTGCCCTTATCTATAATTTATCTTCTGTAATTCATGGTGTGCATAAAAAAATGTGGCTCTTTCAATTCTTCTCTACCCAAAATGTTTTCTCTAATCAATACTTCAAAAGATAATTTCTCATTGCTTCAAGTTTTGGGAATACTAAGGGATGGAATTTCTCATTCCCATTGCAATCCTCCAACAATGTGTCAATATCAACCTTCAAAGTAGAAAAATATTTCTATATTAGCACAATTTCATCAATTTCCTTATAGCCCTAATAAAAATTTCTTTGAAGCCATGGTTGTGTTTCTTGAGTGATCAACATATGGTCTAGATCTTGCTTCGACAAAATTGTAGGAGGAACTATAATTCCCTCATGTATTTGAATAGAGCCAACAATATATTTGATATAGAATTGAAATTTTGCAATTTGGGCCTTTAACCGTACTTTGGTAGCCTCATCTTTGTTCAATCTCTATAAAATTGTGTTTTGAGTGATCAACATATGGTCTAGATCTTGCTCCAACAAAATTGTAGGAGGAACTATAACTCCCTCATGTATTTGAATAGAGCCAACAATATATTTGATATAGAATTGAAATTTTGCAATTTGGGCCTTTAACCGTGCTTTGGTAGCCTCATCTTTGTTCATTCTCTATAAAATTGTGTTTACAAAGCCATGCAGTTCCTCAATCTCTTAGATTCTTATTGTGGGACCCAAATCAACCGTAGAGATACTAAAATATTCCAGTCTCATCTATTTGTTATTCTTATCAACTATGGGTGTTGCTATATATATAATTCAGGATCTTGAAGTGTTTTTAGTCATATGGGACCTAGTTCTTTCCTTCTTTCCTTTTCGCTACTCAATCCTACTTAGGAAACTAGCTAAGTCAAGACCAAGTACCTCAATCATAGGATATTTTTTTGAGCTGGGAATATAACCATTCAGGTGTTGTAGATTCATCACATATTTGTTGTTATAGGGAAGAAGAAGATTGAGGAATTTCTTGTTGATTATCTTCTCTTTTAATTACTTCCTCAAAACCACCTTGAGCACCCTCAATTTCTTTAGATTATGGCATCTATTCACCAAAGGAAATTCAGCTACAACCTATTGTGAAATCAAAGATTATGGTAAATATGGAGTGGAAACATGAAGAGATATAGATGGTATGATAAAGGAAAAATTTGACATGGTGGAAATTGCTTCAAAACGGTTGAGAATTGGCATATTATACTGAGCCAATGATTGTGAAGGAGAAGAGGAAAGTGGTTGTGATGAAGCTTTATTAGATGAATCAATTATAATGGGTGGAATAGAAATAGTGGCAGTAGAGGGAGTAGTCTCAAAAACTGTTAAGGTTATTGAGATAGTAATAGTGATATCCTCAATAGTGGAAATGAGAGAAGTAGTACTTGGTTGTGCAATATCAAGTGGAGGAAGTAGTAGGAAGAGTAATAGGAGGAGTAATCAAATCATGTGATACAAAAGAACTAGTAGGTGGATGATTCTTAGTCAAGGTTACATTCTTACTCTTCTTATATTTTTTAGGAGCCTACTTCTTTGTGCCTTCAATCTGCTCACTCTTCCTTTTGTGAAATCTGGTGTAGACTATTGGCTACCTTTCACCCTCCTCCATTTTCTTATGTTTATGTTTTCCCATTTTCTTTGAAGTTGAACTTGCTTCTTCCTTAGCATTTTGCTTATTTTTATCTTTATATTTGTAACATTCTTCTTCAGAGGATTCTAGTTCTTCTTCTTCTTCCATTAATATATGCTAAAGTAACATTGTTATCCACCAATTGAGAGGCATGCATTTCAACTTGTCCTTTAGTAAATCTTAGCACGAGCTTCATTATCTCGTCAAGATCTATTATCTCCTCTTTAGACCAAACACGAAAAATAATTGGTTTGTTAATATCTCCCTATATTCTACTTTTTGAACTAGTCCTCCATCACCCACTACCTGATTTGGTACCATAATTACCTAAAATTCCTAACATAATCCAAAGAAAGCCTTGAATATGACCTTTTCCTCACTTCATGCTCATTTGGGCAATTACCCCAATAATCTTCAATATCCTTCTTATGTATATATATCGCCTGCCAATATTATTTTTCAATTTATCATGGAGATCAAAATATTTTCTAACATGCTGGAATAGTAGATGAAATAATTACATTTCTACGTCTGAACCCTCAACTAATTGAAAAAAAGGACAATAAAATGATCCTTTTGCACAACAAGAGGGTAAGGAACAACAACCCAATGTAATCCTTTAAGATTTTATTTGAGATACATAATTTACTAGTCACCTCAAGCAACACTATTTTATCAGTTAGATATTTTGGAAGCCTATTTGCTGTCCTTGAGAAGCCCTCTATCCTCAAATAGGTGAATTTTCAAAACTAGATGTACCAATAACCATATCTTTGAACCAATTACATAGCCTACTTTGATAATATTTTGCTTAGGTATCCCTACACCATTCTTACAATGTATATTGTGAATGCATTTTCCACTCTTCTATAGTGGGATGAAGACTTGTGTAGCAATAATTAAGGGTAACATTCATATACTTTGGTTTGTCTCGAGGAATTATCAATATTGCCCACAAAAGTTAGCCCCTAATATCTAAAGTTGGTTGCAATAATATACACTAAATATGATCTCATATAGAAAATTTTAGTATATTTCAACATCATAAATTGCGTATGAATGTTATCACTAATGAATTTTTCCCAATGGATCTTCTTATCACCCTTTATTAATTCTTCAATAAAATAGAACATCCAACCTTCAAAGGTAGAATTTGATACTAAACCCTGACTCTACTTAGTAAAGTTACTAAATCATTGATATTTATTATGAATTAACTTTTATATAAATTCTTTGGCATCTTAGCTATTGTTTATCCAATATTCATTGATGATCTTTAAACATTTCTTAGGTCTTTGATCATAAATTTGCTTGCCTTGTTCCTTGGTCACTTCTTTCATAGTAGGATGCATAGGAACTCCAAAAGTCTTTATGATTGTTGCAATAGATAAATCTACTAAGACTCTTCCATCAAAAGACACGATCTTCCTAGATTCAACAAAATAGTGCTCTCTACACTCCATGATCAACTTTGAGCACTGGACTGAGGTAGGGAAACCAACAACTTGTGTAACTCCATTACTAATCAATTTCTTATCCTTGGGGAAGCATTGTTTCTGTTGGATTATGTGAGACTCTGAGAGGGGGGGGGTGAGTCAGTGTCTCTACACATTCATTCAATTTATTGATTTTAAAAAAATATTTTGAAAATAGTATGAATTATGTTTCAAGATCTAACATGTGAACCAAACTGAATTGTTGATCCTTAACCACATAAATGTAAGCATAGAAATGTATAACTATGAAACAACAAGATCACAAATGCAACCAAATAAAGAACCATAACACAGTGAATTTCCAGAGTGGAAAACCATCTTGGGGTAGAAAAACCACTCGTAAAATCGCCTCACTGGTTACAAAATGCCTCACTGGATATTTTTATGTCTCACTGACAATGCTATCTCATTGATAGACTTTTCAAATGTCCCACTAGCAAAGAAAAGTGCCTCACTGGCTATGTGTCTCCTTGACAATGTGCCTCACTAGCTTATACATTATCAATTTTCAAATATTTTTGAATTCTCATACATAGAGTATCATCTTTGCTTCTCTTATAACATTCTCTGATCTTGCATCACTCAAGATTCTGAGGCAGAAGTTTAAGTACAACATAATTGATCAATTTCACAAAGCACTGAATGTGCTTATTCAAACAACTTTTAAAATATGGATCAATGAAATGCCATTTTCAATCTAAGAATGATATTTATTTTTTCATTCAACCCCATGAATGATTTCAATGAAACATATATAATGTTCAAAATCCTTAAAGAGAGAATGAACCAAAGACTTCATAACTGTCCTACAAAAACTGTCCTGCAACCTCCTTTACCAAATAACTGTCTTATTATAGTTTACACAACAAAACCACAAGGATTAACAAGAAACTAACATATACAGCCTACACAACCAAAATGATATTATAAATTGCAATTAAGCAACAAAACCAAAAACTTCAACACTCGACAACAAATGGGTAATAAAACTGAAAAAACATTAACCTTTAAAACCCTTAACAATATTCTGGTCTTTGTATAACCTGATTAGGGTTTCAATTGAAACTAATCACAACTTAAAAAATACTTTAAGATTAAGGAACAAAAGAATTGCTATCCCTTCTCTAAATCAAGCTTTCTCAACAAAACATGACTACCAAAGTTGCTTGAAGAAAAAATTGCTTCCTGTGCAGAGTTACCTTTCTCTTGTGAGCTCTCACACCCCATTCTGAGCTTCCATTCTCTTTCTCAATGGCGGTGCTACCATGCCACATTGTTTGAAAAGAATGGAAAGATAATTAGGGCACCAAAGAAAGTATAATCATTTTTTCGGTGCCAACAATCCTCCACATGATCTTAGAAAGCCCGAATGACTTTTGAAATAAATAAACCATGATGCTTGGTTGATATTGGAAACAAGAAAACATAGGGGAGAGGGCCCAAAGTAGGGCGGGAGCCTATAGTGGGGACAAAATTAGTCCCATGTGGGCCCCACAGTAGACCATCTTAATATGCAAATGTAAAACAGTTTTCACCCACAAAGTCAACAAAGGTACATATATCACTATACCGTCAAAATTGTATTATAATCGAAGAATATTTGTCCCATACACAAATAGATATTCACAATCTTACATGTCAGATAATATTCAAAGCACATATGACACCACAAACATACAAGCCATATTGCTTGTTATGAGGCCCTCAATTCAAAAGAAAAGCCCAAAATATATAATTAGTATAACCCAAGCTCCCGTATAATGTCACCACTTGCATTTCATTGCAACCACATTTTTGACACTTGGGATGCCACAAGTAGAACATATACCGAAGAATGTACCATTTCCAAATCTAATCCAACCAAACACCCATCCCACTTGGCCACCAACACAACACTCAGACAGGTAGCAATCATTCATATGTGTCCCATCTATCAAATCAAACCTCTCTACTAATGGTTCCTCTTCCTGTTTTTCCCACCTGCAACCATCAAAACAATGGTGTTAAAGCCACCAAAATATCCTATCAAGAAAACAAGGAATGTGTGCCATTAATACATACAAACTCAGCAATTGAAGGCATTCGATGAAGAATTCAAAATTCAAATTAAAAGGACAGGAATTAAAGACTCCACACCAAACCAGCATTGGACATATAAGGAGAAATTCTAATTCAAAAATGCATTACTCAATCTCTTTCAATTTCCATTTAGCACATCCCACTTTCATTATTAGTTATACAATTTCATCTAGAAATATGAAGATAGTCCAGAGGAAGCAACAACAACATCTGAACAAGCTACAGGTATTCCACTGCTACAAATTTAGGCTGCCTGTGAATGCAAATATTTTGAATGGGATGTCAATTTTTTTCACATTGACCTGTAACTCAATATTTGGGGTTTCAACTTACACTTTCTACGAATGTCAAGTCAATTCAATTCAAGTTCATGCTTTCATTGGTTTTCCTTTCCTCTACACTCGTCCATGCATGATGTTTACCCTGCATTGTGCATTTCAATATTTTGTGTATAAAAACTGCACAACATTAATTGTGCTTTTCATATTTACTTACATGAAATATGAAATGGGTTTGAATGGTTTAAAATGGTTTTTCATTACTATTAGACTTGTTCGACAAAATATGGAAAGGGTTTGACTGGTTTGCAACCATTGCTTTTTACATTTTTTTGTTATTCCAAAATATGGAAATGGATACAATATATTTGCTTGTTACTAGGAAATATTCATATGGTTTTAATGTTTATCATTTCGAGGGTTTCTGCCATGCACTTGCATTTGTGTCTTCCTCACTACACACACTTTAACTTTACAATTTGCTTATAATATTCTCATGTTATTCTCAAATATGAAAATGGTATGACTGGTTTTCATTTCCAATATATTCTGGCATGTTTATGTATTATTCTATTCTTCCATGCACAATAGTTATGTCTGCGAAATTATTTTTTCATTTCATTGTTACTACCAAACATGGAAAGGGTTTCACTACTTCAAAATTATAGGGTTTTCTCTTTGACAATGCACAAACTTTAACTCTACAATTTGTATTTAATATTTGTTTGTTATTCCCAAACATGAAAATGGACTCACTTGTTTTCATTCTGAAGTTGTTCTGCCATGCAATTATATTATTCTATTCTTATATATGTATTTGTCTTTCCATACATACATATACATATTGTGCATGGAAGAACAAAATAATACAAAGACATATTTCCATACATACATATGGTATGATTGGTTTTCATTTCAAAGATATTTGGCATGCAATTGTATTGTTTTGTTCTTCCTTTCACAATACTTCTATCTACGAAATGCAATTTTTATTTCATTGTTACTACCAAACATTTTTTATGGTTTCACTGGTTCACAATTACAGGGTTTTCTGCCATGCACTTGTGTTCCTCTCTTTCGCAATGCACAAACTAACTATGCGATTTGCCTTTAATATTTGTTTGTTATTCCCACATATGAAAATGGATTCACTTGATTTCATTCCAAAGATATTTTTCCATGCAATTATATTATTCTCTTCCTATATATTTATTTCTCTCTCTCTCTCTATATATGTATATATATTGTGCATGGAAGAACAAAATAATACATAGACATATTTCCATACATATACAAAAATATGTATATATATATATATATATATACATACACACACACACATATATATGTGTGTGTGTGTATACACACACACATATATATATGTGTGTGTGTATATACACACACACACATATATATGTGTGTGTATACACACACACATATATATGTGTGTATATACACACACACATATATATATGTGTGTATATACACACACACACATATGTATATATATATATATTTGTATATAAATATGTATGTAATTGTTTATGTGATTGTTACTACAATTTTTTTTTTATTGTATTTATGTTCGGCTCTGCACTCAAGAAAGCTCCCCTTCTCTTTCAGTTGAGGTTTTCTACCTCACTACGCCTGTACCATTGTATTTCCTTTTGATAATGTTTAACCAATGTTTGTTCATGTCTCACTAAAAAGATGTGCTCCAAGCCATTTCAATTCAAATAATAAAATTGAATAAACTAAGATCATGCATATATTGAATAAAAACAAACTGTTCATGCACACTAAAGACAATTGCATTACAAAGTGTCATCAATTGCATTGCAAACTATTCATAAAAACCAAGCAAAATAAAGATAATAAAAACATACTGTTCATGCACAATAAAGACAATTTCATTACAAATCGAGACAATTGCATTACAAACTGTTCATAAAAACCAGATCATTGAATTTCAAAATGTCAAGATACATATTAAATAAATGCAAACTGTTCATGCATCACTATGACTTCAACGATGTTCAATTTTTTGTTTTATTTAACTACTCCAAACATCCTTTTTAACATCTATAGGTGAAATCTAAAGGTAAAGTGAGGTCAAAAAGTAAAACCAAGACTACAAAGACGTCGTCTCGTACAAGGAAAGACACTGTAACAGTCCCCAATGTATAACAACTGGTTGCAGAAGTAAACACGAATCTAGAACCTGTTCAAGTTGTCCAGGAGGTTGGTGCACCACCGATTCGGTGGGAAAGAGAATCAAAGGAAAGGGAATGGTCATCATAGGACATGGATAGGGCACTGGAGGATGTTGAAACAAATGGGATGTCGACGAGAGCTACTGCAAAGAAGTGGAAAATCCTAGCTAGAACACTTAGCAATTGGTTAGTTGGCCTGAGCTCTACTTCAAAGAAGGGTCCACCAATGGTCCTGACAGAAGAGGATGACCTTCTGATTGTGAAGTGGTGCATAAATATGGCATATATTAGCCACAGGCTTGAGATTATTAATCTCAAGCAAGAGGTTGCTCAGATATGCCAGAATAGACCCAACCCTTTCATGGAGGGGCTGCCTGGAAAATCATGGTGGACTGGATTCAAGAGGTGCCATCTAGAATTGAACTTACGCACAATTGAAGGTCTTGACAAAGACAGGGCGGTAAACCTTAGACCTAATATAGTAGCTGAATTTTATAAAACACTCACATCAACATATGAAAGTACCCCATACGACCCTGACAAAATTTGGAACTATGATGAAACGGGCATTCAAGCTGGCAGAAATGGAACTATGAGGGCCTTGACACATCGAGGTAGCAAGAATGTATCCTACATCATTTAAAAAAGTAGAGAATGGATAACAATTCTATGTTGTGTTAATGCATCTGTCCAAACCATACCTAGTTTCTATCTGCTCAAGGGCAATATAGAGATAGAGAATTACATTGTGAATTATGAACCATGCGCAACTATGGCAACCCAAGCACATGCTTGGATGACGAAAGATATTTTTTATGAGTGGCTGGAACATTTTTGTGTGTCGGTTCCTAGGGGTGTCTCACCTACTAATAGGCACCTGTTGATTTTTGATGACCATGGAAGTCATGTTGCATTGTCAACTATCCAAAGGGCAAGGGGGTTAGGCATTGACCTCCTTACACTACCTTCTTATACTTCTCACGTGCTATAATCTTTGGAAGTTAGCATTTTTTCACCATTCAAGCAATATTTCAAATTAGAATGAACAAATTTTCTCACTAAACTCCCCAATATTAATATCAGAAGGGCAGAATTGACAAAGTTAGGCAGCAAGGCATTGAGAAGAGCTTTGACTCTAGCCAACATAAAAGTTGGCTTTAAAAGGACAGGGATGTGGCCCCTCAATTTTGATGCTCTTGTAAATGACATGCGTCCTAGTGAGACGTATGACATTGCTAAAACCGATGATACTTCTGCAGTATAGAACATCCTTAGTCTATCAAGACTTGGTGTTTCAACAGATGAACTTTCACAAACATTGCAGACTCCAATGGATAGTCAAGTGCATGAAGGTGTAGACCAACAACTTGAGGACATGGACAACTAGCCTGCACAAGAAGACATGGGGGATTTCACATTCCCATCTCCAACACCCACGCCTCCAGAACAAACAGTGCACTATTATGTAGATTGCAGCAATGAAAGTTAGGGTACACTAGACTAGGTGGAGTTTAGTGACTCCCAAGTCAATGAAACAATTGAAACAAAAAATGGTTATCAGATTAGTAACTTCCTTAAGCTGCCAAGTCACAGAGTGAATGGAAGGATGATAAATTCTATTGGTGGTGCTCTTTAGGTGAGCTGATAGTCTCAGTTTTTGACTGCCAACAATTACATGACTCTCATAATGGAGCATGAAAAAAGAAAAAAAGAATTGGAAGAATTGAAAATAAAAAAAGAAACAAACTAAGGACAAAAAGGCAACACAAATTTTGGCCTTGGAGTAGAAGGAACAAAAGAAAATTGAAAAGGAAATTGAGTGCAAGGAAAGAGAGTAGCTGAAACAGTTGCAAAAAAAGGAAAAGGAGTAGAAGGAGCAAGAGAGGATACAAAAGGAACAAGAGAAGAAGGAAAGGGAGATCAAGGCTGCCCATAGAGCATTGATTCAAAATAGACGCTTAAGCAGTCCTGCAACTCCCTTGTCTGATAACCATAGTTACTTTTGAGATATAACCAATAATAGCATCCCTTCATTTTTTGTAGGAAATGTGTGTTTCAGTCCCAACTCATCTCAAGTTAGCTGCACTCAATTTCCAGTTGGCTAGAATTCTTCACCACTAATGCCTTCAAATGTAAGTTTCATGCAACTAACAAATGCAAATGCATATCAATTTATGGCAAGTTTATGGCAAGTCTAAATGCAACAACAGGAGATGAGAACACATCTCTAGATTCTTTCCTTGGAGCATTTGACTGAGTTTGGGATGGACCAATTGAAACAATGCCTTATATCTTAGTTTTTTTTGGGTTGTAGATGTGGATGCCATTTTCATTGTGCTGCATCTGTTTATAAATGTGAACTATATCTATTTATTATTTTGAACTAAATGTTGGTTGAATTTGCATATTAAGGTGGTCTAGTGTCAGGCCCATTGACAACTATGTCAATACCTTTTTTATGGTTGTCTTATAATCTACATTTTAGAAAATATATTGTATGCAAATATTCTATTTCAATTTTGTTTACCACAATTGCTATGTTTATAATATCTATTCTACATTTGTGAAAAAAATATTCAATGCTGATAATCTTATACAACATTTCATATGATACAGTCTATGTTGATAATTGAACATACTATGGGATAAATATGAGGGGCTTGATTTAGATACAGACATGAGACCTTATATATCTTATCAGCATATATATGATGCCACATCATGAAATATGATAATATGGGATAGACATGAGGGGCTTGATTTAGATATAGACATGAGACCTTGTGGGATAAATAACAAGTTTAAACATATGTCTTTTGTATAAAGTTTGAAAGAGGAGGGGGGGGGAATTCTTATAATAAATTAGGTTACACAAGTGACAACACTTGCATGTGTTGAATTTGAATTCATTCCTTTTGGCACATATCTACCTATGAGGTAACATGATTAATGAAGGTTGACATTTCTTGTGATGTCATGATTCTTCTTAGGACTCAATTCCATGTCATCTTAATGTAGAGCTTTTAGTGATAGATAAAGTAATTCCAATTATATCAATAAGACTCTTATTGTTCAGATTTCCAATTACATCAATTGGTATGAATTGAAAGTGATGCATCTAAATTAAGAGGTCATTCTCATAGAGATACATAATTTTAGAACCTATTTTTTCTCTAATAGTGCCTCTATAAATTGTATATCCATCATAGGCTTTTTCCTACTACAATTTGCAATTTCATTCAAGAAAGTAACATGACACTTTATATGTTCAATATATATCATTTTAAAGCTAAACATTTGTTTTCTACATTTTTTGATATATCAAGCCCCTCATGTCTATCCCATATTATACAATGACAAATAAAAAATATTCAATGTTGATAATCTTATATATCCTTTTGTATCTCAGTAGCTCAATTGAAATTTACTTTTAAGCTATACCTCTACAAAAGATAACATGTATGTATGTCTTATCTCAAGTATATTGGTTTCGGTACATTATAGTTTAGTCTTGATCTGTGAATGGTAGAGATGGATGTGACCTATTTGACCTATATGATTCTATCTATCCCCTATTATTATGTTCATCATTGGAAAAAATTTAAATCTGAAATTTTCTTATAACATTTATTTGTTATCCCCAAATATGAAAATGGTTTGACTGGTTTTCATTTTGAGGATATATATGAATGCTTATATACTTTCAGCATATATCTAATGAATAAGGATATGTATGTGCATACATATTTAGATGTTCTATAATGAATACATATATAAGTGATGTTGCATCACAGATACACATCTTATATATAGGACAATATATGCATATATTTCAAATGTACATATTTAAAATTTCTCTCCTGTATATCTATATGCTCTTTCTCTTTCTATATATATGTATTTATGTATACATTCATTTGATTCAAATAAGTATTTTACTTATTACACTTTACTAAAAGCTTATAAGGATACATATCATTATAGGTTGCACACCCTAGTTATTTCATCTTTGCATCTGGTTTTGTGCATACATTGCCAGATGGGATTCAGACCAGGGGTGTTGTGGAGAAATTCCACTCTTTGTGGGGTGTGATCTGGTTATCACCTTTTATCCACTTTGGTGGCGCCGATGTTCCACTTGGTGGGTGATCACCTTTCGTGGAATTATCCACCTAGCCTACGCAGATTAAGGACGCTTGTCTCCTTGACCCTTCATTTGTGTCTGGCACCGCTATAAACGACAGCACGTACTTTGTGATCGGTACATCTTCATGCATAACCAGGGTCTGATCCGTCATGTTATCTCATCTTGTCTCTCTCTTTTATATCTATTGATCTCTTGATCCTATTATTGTTTTTCATAAGTTCTGACATGGTATCAGAGCAGTTGGAGGTTCTTTGCATAGCCATTATTGGGAGATCTTAGTTCATGTGAAGGTGGTCAAGAGGAAAATCTGAGGAGCAGTGACATCTTGGTGCATCCTAGACTAGATATGACCTCAATTGGTTGGAAATTTTGTTTTCGTCAGATAACCTTCGTTCAAATTTGACATAAAGCGACTCGATCAAAAAAAAAATTACCAATTTGGGTATTTTTCAATTTTCACCATCACAAAGCGAATAATGGATTGAAATAGCACACCATCAAAGAAGATTGAACAAGACATAAATTTACAACAAGTGTCAGCCGAATATACCAACATGTCTAAAACAATGAAACAAATAACTGCTAAGGAATGAACATGACATATATGACATTCAAATTGAACAATCAAATTGAACATTGCAAGTAAATAATGAAATTGAACATTCCAATCGAACAATGAAATTGAACATTCCAATTGAACAATAAAATTGAACATTCCAATTGATCAATCGAATAGAACTATATATTTGAACAATCCAATAGAACAATGCAATAGAACAATAACTTTTAACAATGCAATTGAACAATCAAATCAAACGATCCAATTGATCAATCAAATTGAACAATCCAATTGAACATTGCAAGTGAACAATGAAATTGAACATTCCAATTGAACAATAAAATTGAACATTCGAATTGATCAATCGAATAGAACAATGCAATAGAACAATAACTTTTAACAATGCAATTGAACAATCAAATTGAATAATCCAATTGATCAATCAAATTGAAAAATTCAATTGAACAATCCAATTGAACAATGCAATTGAGCAATCAAATTGAGCAATGCAATTGAACAATCAAATGGAACCATTGACTTGAAGAAAGCAATTGGACAATCCAATTGAACAATCAAATTTAACATGTGTACATGAGTTATACATATATACCAACATGATATGGTGTAACAATTAGAATGTATGGAACTGAAATGCATTGACATCCATAAATAGTGCAAGTTGAAACCCCAAATACCGAGTTATAGGGTGGTGGGTGACAAACATTGACAGTGCATAGAACTGATATATATTCCTTGGCATATGCCTTAAAAAAAAACCCATGAAATTGAACTAGAATGTCTTCACATTCATAAATAGTGTAAGTTGAAACCCTAGATATTGAGTTAAATGAAAAACCCAATGTGAACATACATACACACATTA
>VDFB02338286.1:0-67281 GCA_007258455.2 Sequoia sempervirens | reverse complement strand
CTATCACATACACTACTCAAGGTTGATTTGACTTAAGGCTATCTTACACTACGCATAGGTATTATCCTTCAATGGATAATCCGTCACCCAAACTAACCTACAACATACTATTCTACTTATAATGAATCTATTTAGCAAGTAAGTACACAAGCTCCCTCCCATACTGGATTAACTATCCTAGGAGTAACATAAGCTTTCCTAGTTAATTTAATAACTTAGCTAGTTGTACCTCAAGTGACTCTTGGATTCAATCAAGCCTAGTATATACTTAACTAAGAAATGCACCATTCTCCTATTATGGAGTTATTACAAGCTTAATATAAAAATAGCTTAAAAGCTTCAATTCCCTTTTTCAAAAACAATATTAAATACTTCTATTGCTCAAATAGAAAAGACATTTCATGTAGCAAAGAAAACACATCAATTCCAAGTAAATAATAAGGAGAAGAAATCCCCATGCCTGTTATCGTTTATTCCAAATAATGATGACATTGCAGCCTTCTCCAATAGTGATTTAGCTTTGAAATCAGCTTCCCAAACAACTCCCTCTCTCTCTCTCTTTCTTGTTGATGAAAATGACTGGTAATATCTCAGAAGAATAAACAACAAAAGGACATATAATCTCTTGGTAAAATGTGTCTCTCTCAAGTGAAATGGGAGAATGATAATAGTAATAGAAAAATGCAAATAATGATCACACAAGAATGTGTTTCAAGTGAAATGGTGCGACTATTTATAGAGCATCTAGGCATTTTAAAATCGTATTGTTTAGGCATGAAGAGTGACATAAGTCTCATGCAAAGTAAATCAACATAAAGGTGGTGATAGATAAAGCTCAAACTCAACAAAAACCATCAATAGATTGACTTTCTCATTGACAAAATTTCAAAGACCATTTCAATCAGCACATGGAGAATTCAAATATTTCTCTAGAAATGACAACTATAAGAAAATGTAATCAAAGGTGGCACCAAAACCTCTAAGTTGGCATGATTTCCAGATGAAGTGAATTAGTCAATTATATTTCTACAACACATAGAATGAATCGACTAGTCTAAAGGTTGAGTCAACTGAACCAATTAATACATTGAACTTAGTCCACGTACTCCTCATTTAATTTGTCAACCAAGTCAGAGTTTGCAGATTAAAACGTATTTGAATTTATCTCATACATATCTTGGTTGGTGATACGCGACTTATATACACAGCCATGTATATTTCCATATCGACTTCCAATTTTATGTCCATCACCGAACCATATTGCCATGGTTATATAACATCAAAAGTAGTCTTAATAAATCGACTTCTTATTAAATAAGAATTAGTCGAATTCTAATTACATAATTGATATGTCAAATATATATTATTATTATATATATATATTGTATATACTATATACATACATACAGACATACATATATATATATATATATATATATTAAAATACCTTCACATATTACTATATATATGTGTATGTATGTATATATATAACTATATATATAATATTTTAATATATATTTACATATAATAATTATATATATATCTTAATCCAGTCAGTGTATATTTGATATATATATAAGAGTACAGGAAAAATAGTTTACAATAAACACATTATACAGGATGTATGCAAGTATAGGAAAAATAGTTTATAATAAACACATTATACAGGATGTATGCATATATATATATATATATATGTTCACATCTAATTGAATTACGTCAATTTAAGTTACCATCATATTGATAAGTGTGTATGTGTGGTATATCTATACATATGCATATACATGTCATTCTAGATCCCATTGACACGTATGTGCATACATATAAACATACTTCCACCTACATCCCACTTACCCATATGATCATAATAACACAAGAGAGATCTCAGAAAATCAAATAGATAAACATAACTTGCAAATACATGCAAAAGTAAACAAGACTCGTAATGAAAACATACAAGTTATGGATGACTTACCTATAACCCACAAACTAACTTAGTTCAATCACTCTAATGTGGTGTGTGTATGCTCAGATAGTTTACTTTTACCAATTACCCAACCAAGATCTTCTCCCAGGTGATACTTCCCCTCCGCTTGGAGGAATGGAACACATACCTACATCCACTAACACATGCTCATGATAGTCAAATGTTCATAACATATGTAGTATACATAAACACCTTCCAAGTTAGAATAATTACAATTCAATAACCTTTCATTCACATAAATGCAGTATTTCACCATGAATAACATCAACTGAAGTAACATCAAATGAGATAATCAACAAATGTGAAAACATTCATATTGATAACAAGTTACAAGCATATTTTATTCATTTCTAGAATTTGCATTACATCCATTTTTACCCTATGCAGTAATAGTAAATAGTAACTATACAATTGGGGTGTAACATACTCGCCCCTTAAGAATCATCATCCCCAATGTCCTAAGTATTATTCAAAACATAACAATCTAACATTAAATTATTCAACATTCTCAAAAGCATCAAGAATGTCAAGAAATTTTTGTTGAATTTCTGCATAGTCCTCCCAAGTAGTTGAGTCTTCTGCATATTGGTCCCACTAGACTTTGCACTGCAAGACCTCTCTGTTATGTAAGTGCAGCTTATGTGTTCCTAGCACCTTTACGGGCTTGAGAGTTACTACTCTGGGGTCCCTTACCTGTAAAGCAGTCCAATCAATTACATGACTATCCCCTAGTATATACTTTTTAAGGTAGGACACACAAAAGACATTATGCAATCTGGCAAGAGCTGGTGGAAAAGCGATTCGACAGGCTATTGGATTCACTTCCTCTAGAACCTTGAAAGGTATAACATAACGCGGGGATAACTTAGAAGAATTTCCAAATTTAATGGGGCTCTTGTGAGGTTTCACTCTCAACAATACTTTGTCACCTAAGGTAAAATTATGGGGCATTCTCTTAGCATCAACGTAACTTTTTTGTCGATTGTTAGCTTCTACTAACCTTTGCTTAATAATCTTAACTTGCTCATCCATTTCAGCCAACATTTTTGGCCCAAGACTCACTCAATCCTCAAGTTTATCCCAAATTATAAGAGTTCGACACTTTCAGCCATACAAACATTCGAAAGGAGCCATCTTACTTACAGAATGATATGGGTTATTGTAAGAAAATTCGACTAAGGGTAAGTAATCTTCCCAATTGTACTATTGATCCATGCAATACATCCTAAGTAGGTCTTCCAATTCTTGGTTCAATCTTTCTGTTTTCCCATCCACTTTCAGAAGATATGCCAAGCTAATATTTAACTGAGTCCCTAGTGTAGGAAATAAGGTTTTCCAAAA
Source organism: Sequoia sempervirens (assembly GCA_007258455.2). NCBI lineage: Eukaryota > Viridiplantae > Streptophyta > Pinopsida > Cupressales > Cupressaceae > Sequoia > Sequoia sempervirens. The sequence goes on along the minus strand of VDFB02338286.1, from coordinate 63,953 downwards.
CCTAGAAGTGACTCATGCATCTCTATCTGAAATAATATTTTTAGGAATCCCATGCAATCTAAACACTTCCTACACAAATTTCCTTGCTATGATAGGTGCTCCATCAGTTAGGTTCCCTGGTATAAAATGTGCCACTTTTGTAAGCTTATCAACTACCACCAGTATGGCAGTGTGCTTATTCCTTGACATAGGTAGTCCTTGCACAAAGTCCATACTTATAACTTGTCATTTCCTTCGGGTATGTCATGTGGGTATAACAAGCCTATAGGATGATGATGCTTAGCTTTCACCCTTTGAAACTCAAGACACCTAGCCACAAAACTAGTAGCATCTCCTTTCATTCCCTTCCAGAAGTATAATGGTTTTACATCATCCATCATTTTCATCACTCCTGGATGTTCGGAATATGGGGCTTCGTGTATTTCCTTCCATACCATATTTCTCAATTCCTTGACATCAAGTACATACATTCTACCCTTGTATCTAAGTAATCCATTAGGTTCAAATTAAAAACCCTCATACCTAGAATCTTGAGGATTATCCATGAGTTCTTGCTTAACTTGAAAGTAATACTCATCTTCCTTACACTTTTGGAGTACTTGCCCTTTGAAATCGGTTTGAATTGCTACTATGGAAGCAATGTGTCATCTTCGACTTAACGTGTCAACAACCCGATTCTCTTTCCCCTTAATATAATTGATATTAAAATCATAGTTAGCTATTAAATCTAACCATATTCTCTATCTAGCATTCAAATTAGGTTGAGTAAAAAGGTACTTCAATCCATTATGGTCAATTTTCAACTCAAAGGGTTCTCCTAGCAAATAGTGCTTCCACATTTGCAATACATGAACTACAACTACCAATTCTAAATCATGTGATGGATAATTCATTTCGTATCGTTTTAGCTTTCTAGATTCATAAGCAATCACTTGCCCATCTTGCATCAGTACACCTCCTAATCCTTCTCCACATGCATCTATGATAACTGTAAAGATACTTTCAAGATCTGGTACTCTTAAGATCGATGCAGTGGTTAGTTTCTCTTTGAGTAGGTCAAAAACTTCTTGACACTTCTCATTCCATTCGAATCTCTTTCCTTTCTTTTGTAAAGAAGGAATTGAAAAATCAATCTTAGAAAATTTTGCGACAAACTTCCTGTAATATCCTGCCAAGCCCATGAAACTTCTTACTTTCGACACATTTTTTGGTATAGGCCAATTAATTACTGCTTTGATCTTTACTGGATCTACCCTAATTCCTTTTGTCGAAATCACATGACCCAAATAATGTACCCTCTTTTGGAAGAATGTACACTTGGAAAGTTTACCATATAACCTATTCTCTCTCAAATGTTGTAGGACCATTTCTAAATGCTTGCAGTGTCCTTCCTCATTTCTAGAATAAATCAAGATATCATCTAGAAAAACTAGTACAAATTTATCAAGGTAATCTCTGAACACACTATTCATTAGGTTCATGAATCCTGTTGGTGCATTTGTTAAACCAAAAGGTAAAACAATGAACTCATAGTGTCCATATCAAGTTTTGAATGCATTTTTGAAGATATCTTTATCTTTAACCCTTAACTAGTGATAACCAGATCTTAAATCTATTTTAGAGAATATGATGACACCTCTCATTTGATCAAAAATATCATCAATGTGTGGCAAAAAATACTTGTTCTTAACCATAGCTTTGTTAAGCATACGATAGTCGATGCACAAACAAAATGTTCCATCCTTCCTAACAAAGATGACTAGTGCTCCCCAAGGTGAGACACTTGGTCTTATCAGTCCTTTCGACAACAATTCATTCAATTGTGTCTTAAGTTCAATAAGTTCAATGGTTTTCATCCTATAGGGTACCTTAGAAATAGGTTATGATCCTGGAACTATATCAATAGAGAAATCAAATACTCTTTTCAGAGGTAATCTTGGTAACTCTTCTAGAAACACATCTGAAAATTTCCTCAAAATTGGGTACTTCTCCATATCTGATTTTCTAGTTTCATCTATTTCTCCATCTTCTAATTCTTGCAAACTTTGGTACTCATAATTATCACCATCCTTCCCAATTTCTTCAATCTTTATGCAAAAGAGTTTACACCCTTTCTTCTTAGCTCTTATAAGTTGCATTGTCATGATTTTTCGAATCCTAACCTCTCTAGGTATTCCTTGGAATTTAACTTGATTTCCAAAATCATCTAGGCATTTTATAGTCTTAGCATGCCAGTCTACTATAGCCCTATGTTTTTATGCAACCAATTCATTCCTAGGATAACATCATATGATCCTAGAGGTGTGACATAAAGGTTAAATTTTGTAGTAAAACTAGGTAGTTTTATCCTAGCCTTGAATAGACATTGATCCACCTTTTCCCTTGTCTGGTTTGCATACTCTACATTCCAAGACATTGCCATGTGTCCCACCTACCTAGATAATTGTTTAGCTATTCTAGGTGAAATGAAATTTTTAGTTGCACCAGTATCAATAAGAATAGAAATAGTTAAGCCAAAAAAATACCTGATGTTTCGACCAGAGTTACTTGGTAATCTGCCTATCGATCATCCACAACCACATGTATCCTTTGTTGAAACATGGCCTGCTAGTTGGGTAATGAATTACCATATGATTGTGAACCAGAAGTTTTATTGGGACATTCACTTGCATAGTGATTCCCTCTACATATAAAACATCCCATAATTGGTCCTCTTTTCCCTATGGTTTCTCCAGTCTTGTTGGTACTTTTATTAGCCTTGCTGGAATTACCCATGATAGAATTATTTCTCTTCCAATCTCTCCTAAACTATTTTCCATTATTGCAAAATCTTTTCCATTTTTTCCTTGCAACATTTTGCACATATTCCTCCTTCTTTGGAACTATCTTGCTTGGAATTTCTACATCCTTCTTTTTCTCTTTTCTTTCTTGTCAAGTGGAATCAACTTTAAGCTTTTGCTCCTGCTTAATTGATTTTTTATCTAAAAGATCCATTATTTTTGGACCATGCATATCCACTTCCCCTCCAATCTGATTGTTGAGTCCCAAAATAAATTTCCTAATGCAAAAACACTCATCCTTATGGTATATGGGGGCATAGCATATAATTCAGGTGAACTTATCCCAGTATTTGTTGACTGTCATGCTACCTTGCCTCAACTCTTGGAAATACAAGAGTTTCTAGTCATAGAAAATTTGTGGTAACCATCTTTTGCGAAAAAATCTCCACAAATTCTCCCCAAGTTAATTTCCATGAGTTTATGTTAAGTTCCAACTTCTTGTTCATCCACCAATTAAAGGCTTCTCCCGCTAATTGATATGCACCCCATGAGGCTTTAGTAACCTCATCATAGTTTCGTATTTCAAAATACTTTTTCATTTGAACAAGCCATACTTTAGCCTCATCACCTATAGCACTACCATCAAACTTGGGTGGAATTATCTTCTTCATGTCCCTTGACAGTTTGGAAGACACAATCTTCTTATTCCTTTCAATAGATGGTGAAGGTGATTTTTCCTTCTCATGATTATGGTTCTCACCATGCCCATGGGAAGAATTTTCTCCCTCTTGATCATTAATGGGTACTTCCTTTTCTACCCTATCCTTTACTCTTTCTTGTTCAAGATTAGCTAACCTTGCCAAGATTTGGTCAAGCCTAGCCTCTACTCTAGTGGTTCCTTGTCCATCCTCCTGACTTGCATCAGGATTATTTCTTGTCCTCACATATGTCTTCACCATGCTTATGTGATTGATTTTTACCTGAATTTTTTGTCCATGTTAGCCTAAATTATGTTATCAATTGTCTTACAGAAAACATCTAAGTAAACATTCACATGTACACAAGAATTCCATAAAATATTAAGCACACACTTCATTTGATAAACACATAATTTTATTCATTTCATGAGGATTTCAATATCCTTTCGATTACATGGAGTGACTATTCAGATAGTCAAGTGGAGAGTATCCTTCAGATTCATTCTCGGACACATAACTTAAAGGAGTATAACCTACAGAGTAAGAAAATTGTTTTTCCCTATCTTTTTGTTCATCTCTCATTTGTTCATACCTATCCCAAAAAGGATAATAACCCTTAATATTATCATTTGATACATAGTTATGAGAAGTAATGTCAATATGGTGTTCATCAACAATGTAGTCTACATTTTTTGCAAACATTTGTTCATGGAACCATTTCTCATTTGGCAGTGTCCTTGGTACATATCCCTCAAACTCTTTACTTGAAGAAATTGATATTACTTTAGCCAGTGGTAGAACCCTAGGATCCCTAAAGATGAATGCAAGACTAACACTTTCTTCTAAAGGCATATCCTTAGAAAGTGGTAATGACTATGAATTTTCTAGTGAGATGGTTGGTAGGTAATTGTACATAGCCTCCATCTTCATCTTCCTCTTCACATCATTGATCCGAGAAAGTGTGGGACTAAAAGTTTCAGTGCCACTCAACTAGATAGCATTATCATAGTTGGTTCATTCTATGATTCTAAGGATGGCTTCTTTTTCCTTCTTGGCCTTGAGGTAGCGCTCATTTATGATTACTAACTTTTGAGTTGTTAATCTAAGACACACCATCCTAACACAAGAATTTTCAAAACATTAGATAATGTTGGATGGAAAAATGATGAGCTCATAGGTTCCAGAGTTAAACTTGGTAGCTCTGGTACCATATGTAACGTACTAACCCTTCCATAAAGTAAAAATTTATTATTTTACACCAAATAAGTAAACAACCAAGTAACAAAACCATTGCAATAAAAAAATTATTTTCTTTTATTGATAATTTCCAATCTAGATGCATAACATATTACAACATGAATTCCTTTTCATTTCAAATATACATCAATGTAAGAAAGCATACAAATACATACATAGCTCATAGAGCTTTAGAACAAATAGTTGTAAGATCGTCTAGGTTCTTTCCTTTCAAATCTTGGTTCATTTGTTGCTTGCTATGGAGGAGAAGCATCATTTAGGCGCTTTTCTACCAACCATGGACTCTTAATGCAGTCCCCTACACATCTATCATTCAAAAAATGGCCCTTCCCTTCGACGAAGAGATTGGTAGAGTAATCGATAATGATAACCAACTGAGCATAATTTTGTGTCCTACATAACTAGAACTTTGTAATCCCACAATCCCGAACTAGCATGTAATAATGGATCATGGTGAACTAACAGTGTAGTCTTGATAGTCACACAACTAAGTGAAGTCTTGGACATTGCACTACTTTGGTCATTTTTTTCTCATTCAATACTTTGAATGAAGTCATCTATCACATACACTACTCAAGGCCGATTTCACGCAAGGCTGTCTTACACTACGCATAGGTATTTTTCCTTCAATGGATAATCTATCACCCCAGACTAACCTAAAAGATACTAATCTACTTGTAACAAATCTATTTAGCAAGTAATTACACAAGCTCCCTCCCATACTGGATTAACTATCCTAGGAGTAACACAAGCTAAGTTCCTAGTTAATTTAATAACTTAGTTGGTTGTACGTAGAGTGATTCTTGCATTCAATCAAGCCTAGTATATACTTAACTAAGAAATACACCATTCTCCTATTATGGAGTTATTACAAGCATAATATAAAAATAGCCTAAAAGCTTCAATTCCCTTTTTCAAAAACAATATTAAATAATTATATTGCTCAAACAGAAAAGACATTTCATGTAGCATAGAAAGCACATCAATTCCAAGTAAATAATAAGGAGAAAAAATCCCCATGCTTGTTATCATTCATTCCAAATAATGATGATAGTGTAGCCTTCTCCAATAGTAATTCAACTTTGAAATCAACTTCCCAAACAAATCCCTCTCTCTCTCTCTTGTTGATAGCACACTTCTCTCAAACAAATAAGTTACCTCTTTCCCACAAAAGCTCACTCTTCTCTCACTCATAAGATAGATGAAAATGGCTGGTAATATATCAAAAGAATAAATAGAAAAAGGATGTATAATCTCTTGGTAAAATGCGTCTCTCTCAAGTGAAATGGGAGAATGATAATAGTAATAGAAGAATGCAAATAATGATCACACAAGAATGTGTTTCAAGTGAAATGGTGTGACTATTTATAGAGCAGCTAGGCATTCTAAAATCCTATTGTTTAGGCATGAAGAGTGACATAAGTCTCATGCAAAGTAAATCAACATAAAGGTGGCAATAAATAAAGCTCAAACTCGGAAAAAACCATCAACAGATCAAATTTCTCATTGACGACATTTCAAAGACCATTTCAATCAGCACATGGAGAATTTGAATATTTCTCCAGAAATGACATCTACAAGAAAATGCAATCAAAGGTGGTGCCAAAACCTCTAAGTTAGTGCGATTTCCAAATGAAGTGAATTAGTCAATGATATTTCTACAACACATAGAATGAATTGACTGGTTTAAAGGTTGATTCAACTAAACCAATTAATATGTTGGACTTAGTCCACATACTCCTCATTTACTCTATCGACCAAGTCAGAGTTTGCAGATTAAAACATATTAATACGTTTCTCTCATACGTGTCTTGGCTGGTGATACGCGACTTATATACACAACTATGTATATTTCCATAATGACTTCCAATTTGATGTCCATCACCGACCCATATTGCCATGGTTATATAATGTCAAAAGTAGTCTTAATAAATTGACTTCTTATTAAATAAGAATTAGTCAAATTCTAATTACATAATCAATATGTCAAATATATATTACTATTATATATATATATATATATATATATATATTGTATATACTATATACATATATATATATTAAAATACCTTCACGTATTAATATATATAACTAAATATATATATAATATTTTAATATATTTTTACATATAATGATTATATATATAAAAAGATATTATATATATATATAAGAGTACAGGCAAAATAGTTTATAATAAATACATTATATAGGATGTATGCATATATATATATATATATATATATATATATATATATATAAGTGTAAATGCCTCTATGTACACGTATATATTGGTATACCATATCGATGCATCCATATGCACATGTCCATTTTCCAACATACGCTTGTATCGATATGTATATACATATGGATACGTGTGTGTGTGCGTATATATATATATATATATATATATATATATGTTCACATCTGATTCACTTACATCCATTTGTGTTACCATCATATTGATAAGTGTGTATGTGTGGTATATCTATACATATGCATATGTGTGTCGTTAGATCCCATTGACACGTATGTGGATACGTATAAACATACTTCCACCTACATTCGACTTACCCATATGGTTGTAATAACACAAGAAAGATCTCAAAAACTCAAACAGATAAACATCACCCCCAAATGCATGCAGAAGTAAACAAGACTCCTAATGCAAACATACAAGCTATGGATGACTTACCTATAACCCATAAACTGACTCAGTTCAATCACTCTAATGTGGTGTATGTATGCTCAGATAGTTTACTTTTACTGGTTACCCAACCAAGACCTTCTCCCTAGTGATACTTCCCCTCCACCTGGAGGAATGGAACACATACTTGCATCCACTAACACATGCTCACGATAGTCAAATGTTCATAACATATGCAGTATACATAAACATCTTCTAAGTTAGAATAATTACAATTTAATAACCTTTCATTCACATAAATGAAGTATTTCACCATGAATAACATCAACTGAAGTAACATCAAATGATACAATCATCAAATCTGAAAACATTCATATTGATAACAAGGTACAAGCATATTTTATTCATCTCCAGAATTCACATTACATCCATTTTTACCCTATGTAGTAATAGTAAATAGTAACTATACAATTAGGGTGTAACAAGAATTCATGAACCGCAATATCGATGTTCACCCAATATCTATTTACAACTTCTACAAATTTGAAGCCCAACACCATCTTGATAAAGAATATAGTCCATATGTTGCATATCCTAAAAAATTTGTGTAATTCTTTGGCTAGTAATTTATCCTAGGAAGGCATATATCGTCAAGGACTGGCTTGAAAAATTGGTGTATTAAATTCCATAACAATTTTTGAACCAAAGATAGAGCTTTAATCAAGATTATGATGAGCTTAATTTATAGAAAATTTTGGACCTTTTTTATGCATCCCACTATGTTGAAGCATGAGCCAGTAGTTAAAACATTTAAGACAAAAGAGATTGCACAATCTAATCAAGGATCTTCATCTTGTTATCTTACCTCGATTTACATTTTTTAAATTTAATTTGTTAGAAGAATAATTTAACTTAATTGAAAAGGTGAGCCAAATTTCCAATTGTTGCATTTACACTTCATTGACCTATTACTTCGGTTTTGATCACTTCTCCCAAACCCTTATCTTTGTTTGAAAAATTTTCTAAGTATAAGCTTTGTTGGTATTTTTCTTAGTTTCATGAACTCCAATGGTCACCAATAAGGTTATTGTAACTCATTTTCATATCGACACCCTTTTTTTAACTCTTTGGTTGTTCCTTCCCTCATTTCCTTTTTGTGTTTATTGGTCATCAACAAAGTTATTATAACCTCCTCCAACACTGATATCTTAAGTGAAAGCTTAAAATTTGATCTATTTAAAAATGTTGTCAGTCCGTACTGAAGTTTTGGTAACCTTTTCAAAAAATTTCCTATTAAAAAAAGCTAAGGAATGGAAAGAATATTTCTTCAATGTCGAGACTCACAAGAGGTTTGGAAACCATTGTCAGCCCTGATAGGGTTTCACAAACCTCTTCATTTTCTGATTATACTTGTGCCTTTATAAAAAAAATTGTAAGCAGTAAAAGGCAGAGACATTGTAACCACGACAAATTTTGATGATTTTTTGCAGAACTTTCCTTAAGGATTGATAGCAATGTAAAGATAATATTTATTGAGCAAGCATAATCATACAAATGTGAAAAAAAAATACAACTAGATATCATCATCAAATGCAGAAAAAAATTGAAAAGGGATATTTTTAGATGTAAACTAGAACACACCATTGAAATATAAAGTTATATTATATTCTCATATATATATATATATTCAATATTACAAATTTACAATTTTTTGTTTTTATACAACAGGGGTGTCCCTGCAGCCTAGCCCAACGGCCCACCACCTCATATCTTGGGTACCTAGGGTGAGCTGGGGTGAGACTAGTCCCATGCGGGTGAGATTTGTCGCCCGCAAGAAGTCCCACCTCTTAAACCCGAGAGCGGAGTCAAACCTGAGACGAATGGGGAGCAAACCCACTGCCCAAGCCAACTCTTCTACTCATGTGGGTTGGTATTACAAAAATTGTGTTCACATTCAACACATGACATTTTCATTACATTTCTTCTAAGCATAGAGGACAAATATGAGGATGTATATTCCTTCCACTGCTTCTTACAGGTGCTTGATTTGGGTTGGTGAAAACAGGTTTTCGTGAGATTGCATAAAATGGGAAAATAACCCCATCATTTTGTCCCAGTTCCATATGAAGAAGAGCCACTGCCTCCTTTGTAATGTCATGTTGAATTGCAGCAACAATACATATAGCATTTCCTACAAGGTTGGTTCTAGGAAACCTACTTAGTCTTGTAATGGTCACCCTCACTCTCATCAAGTACTTTGGGCAAACCAGATGCTCTGCCACTCTTATTCCCTAGTCATGCTTTCGTAAAGTGTGAACTACATTATACATGAAGCATTCAAGGAGCTTAGCATTATGAACATGGACATGGCTCATAAAATTCTCCCTAATAATCTTTCAAAGCACGCCTTCTTCCACATCACTATGGACTAAGAATACATAACTTAGTTGGCCCCATTAATCTATGGACCAAAATTACACTCTATGTCCTCAATCATGAAAAAGTCATTTTTGGAGGAAGCATCACTCTCAATGCTCGTCATCTCTAGGAATGCAATTCGAATTGTGAGAATGAAGGTCATTTTCATTGAATTTATAGAAATTAATTCGCATGTATGAGTTGAATATTTTCTTGGGACTAGGCAAATGCAAGGACATTGATATGACTTACAGATTAAGTATTGATATGAAAAGATTTATTATAAACCTTAGCTTTTCTATTTGAAATTTCAAGTGGACCCTTATCTGGATGGTTCACACGTATAAGATTATAAGGCTATACATATTTTATTTAATACAGGCTATGGGAGTTGCACCATGTGCATGTACATTAGGCTATGGGATAGGATTTCGAGTAAGAAATGCTTCAACTGACAATCAAAATCCTATCGAAGAGGCAATGTAATGATGATTATTCTTAATCATTAATATTCTTCATTTATCAGCCTCTCCAAGTGGGGAATTAGTTGGCAAGAAACTGTCACTTGATCCAATGACCGTTACTTTAACTATCAAGATCCAAGATTAGGGTTTTCTTATAAAATCTAATTCAAATGACTCATGAAGGGTCCGATTTTCTTTCAATGTGCACTATAATGTAATAGAGGGAAGAAATAAATTTTTTGGAAGTTGTATCTATGACTTCAAATTATTCTTAATCTTTAAATTGAGAATTGTGGATATAGTGTGTTATTGAATAAGTCTGTTGGTAGAAAATAATAATTGAGATTTATTCTTTGTGTGAAATGATTTCTTGATATTATGTTCAATTATTTGTGACTAAGATCAATTCCTTGGTATCATATTCATTCAGTATTATTTTCTTGAGTATTTTTGCTAAAGGCATTAATGGTTTCTTTTAGTCTGTCGCACTGATTTCATACTTATGAATTAGTGTTTGATTGTCTTTATCTGCTTTCTGGTCAAAAGAACACTTTATAAAAGATAGTAATAATTCAAAGGGAGTTGTACCTCTATAATAATTTAGAGGAAAATCACAAATGAAATTGTGACCTTTCCAGAGTTGTTGGTAATATTGGCCTTTATAAGTTGGCTATAGAGTTGTTGTTATAAGGTTATAATAAAGGCTAATTCATTTGCTAACAGTCAACACATGGGAGAGCCATTACAAATGTTTTTTGGATTGAAATTTGGTAACTTGGATTTAGGAAGAATACTTAGAAGCATTGAAAAGATAGGGAATTAAATGGCTTGTAGCTTAATGATTATCAATATCCACTAGGTGATCCCACAATACTGGTTTACAATTTTTGGCCAAACTGGACATTGAAGTGAATTTTTTTAACTAAATCTTCACTTTCAGGCACCTATAGCTACTAAACCATGAGGAATTTCAAGATGATGCAAAATAGTGATTTGTGAAATTTTGTCTGTAGATTCTAAATATATATTTTTAAAAAAAATTAGAATTAGATTGCATTTCTTTTTCCATCTCCTTCGAAAACTAGTTTTTAATAGTGAACACCATTTTTAAAGAGTGATGTTCACCATAAACAACATAACTTTTTTTCTATGAAGGATAAAATTCTATTTAAATTTTCAAATTTAGATTTGTATTTATAATATCTAGCATGTTCATTTTGTTTCATAGTGTTTTATTGAATTTTTTTTCTTAAGTTTTGAAGTCAAACCAATTAAAAGTTAGACATAGGCAAATCGTATACAACATGACTTTTTTTGTATGTATTGAAATTCAATTTTATTTTTTTTGCTAGATCAAGGACATCAACACCTAGATTAGACATATTTTTTAAAAAAAAAATTGGTAACCTACTATTTTTCCACATGTGTAGAATAGAGATCTTGATTTTCGGTAAAAACCTACATTCACAAGAAATTAAAAAATAAATATAATAATCAAATTAAATATAATTAAAATTGTACTTTTTGGGAAGCTTATAATAAGGACTACATACTTTAAAAAATAAATTTTAAATGAGTTCATTTGATCCCCCAAAAGGTAAATCAAAAGTGGTTTTTTATCAGCATTTTGATAGGTGTAAAGGAGACTTCATTATAGGTATGGTTTAAAACTAGTAGGATTCTATCTAAGGGGGTTTGATATGAGGTGGTTTGATCAAACCCTCTTCAATTGGAATCCTTTAAATGAAACTTTTCAAGACTTAAAACATTATATTTTCTAAAAATATGTGATTTCAACAAAAATCAGGATGTCCCAAAAAGTCACAGTAAATTTTGCTCACTTCTGATTAAAACTTATAAATATGTTGAAAATTCATCCATCAAATAGTGAAATATTTTTGTACATTAACTTTAATTTTCTTAGTATATTAACTTATTAAATAATATAATATCTTTGTGGAGTATACTACAATTTTTATTCACATACCAGTTTCTTGGTCCAATTAAGAGTAATATTAAATATATATGTCAAAGAAGTAAATAAATGAGTCATACAAAAATTATAAATGTCTTTTCAGTCTTAAAAGAAACTTTTTTATATTGAACAAATAAAAAAGGATTTACAAGAATGGACTTGTGAAAAGTATTTTAATTTAAGTAACTGAAGCACATACCCAATCTGGCCAAAAAGGCACTAACTATGACAAAAAATTAGCCATAAAATACATATTACAAGAATTGTACAACAAAATATAGATACATTACAAAAAATTCTTTACCATTAGTAGAGTCCCTGAATCAGGGGTTTGAGCAAGAGGTGAATTGAATTGAACAAAGTAAGAGCAGAGAAGAAAAGGGCATCACCCAAATCCTTCCTCCAAAACTCTAGACTCTGAAATGATCCATTTGTCGTATCACAGACTAGACCATGCCTCATAACAACTAGGGAAAGAGAAGCAACCGATTCAACTTTGTGAAAGATTCCACCAATAGGCGCTAACCCAAATTCAAAATTATAATGCTCAAGTGCCAACTCCAACAAAGAAAGAGATAAATGAAAGGCTGAAAATAACATATTACCAACATCTTCACCAATTTTTTATCCAACAAAATATCCATGCAATTGGATAAGAAAGAAAAAGATACCTCAAAATATAGATCATGGGGGTTGCTTTGAAGCCATTCCCTACCCATAATTGTTCTTATAGCCTCCTCAACAGGCACACAAGGAATAGTGAAAACTATACCCAACTTTCATCTATCGCATGAATTGTTGCTTCTTTTCTCCCAAAACAAATTGGGTAGCATGATACACCATGAAGACTCCATATTATCACAGATAAATTGTGAATAGAGAAGAGAGAAAGAAAATATGTTATAAATGATATGAAGAACATCAAGTTGGTGAAGTATATATAGAACAAAGACATCAATATTTAATTCACCACAAGACACACATGTTGATGTGACAATATTTTTTCACAAAAAATGAGTCATGAATTTAAGTGATTTAATAAATAATAAAAGGTTCACAATTGATATTTGCAAATCTAATGGTTCTAGGGTTATTCCAGAGGATTGAATTCTCAAGTCCAATGCTTTAGACATTTACTTCTGAAATACAACTGCAGTCATGGACATTGAACATTCATCGAACGATTAAGTTGCACAATAATATAACTCCTACTTACTTTCAATACAATTTTAATTTTCTGAGTATATTAATGTTATATTAACTTATTAATTTACTTAGATACTAGTCGTTAAGTTGCACTGACATTTGGCTTCAAACATAGTACTTCGCTCAGTGGCTCACTTATGATAATAACTTATAATATGTTGACACTTGTCTCCATTTCAGAGACTTTATTTAAGAATTTGGGTAGAAAATTTGTCTCGGAATAGAATGTTCAATATATAGCAATTGATATTTTTGCCACCTATGCTATGTTTTTTATTTGCATACTAGTTTAATTCGCCAATACATTTTTTTTATTGGTTTGAAAATAGGTTTAATTTTCCAATGAATTTTTTTATTGGTTTGAAAAAAGGTTTAATTCGCCAATAAAAATATTTTTTAGTTTGAAAATAGGTTTTATTTGCTAACAAAAATATTTTTTGGTTTCAAAACAAATTTAATTCGCCAATGAAAATATTTTATTGGTTTGAAAATAGGTTTTAATTTCCAATGAAAATATTTTATTAGTTTCAAAAAAATTATAATTCTCCAAAATTTTCTATAGACTTCTAGCGATTACAAAAATTCACCAATTGAATTTATTATCTTTCCTCAAAAAAAGAAAAAAATCACCAATAAAATTAATATTTTTTTTAGGAAGTATACAAGAGTCACTAGATTTTTACACCTTTTCCAAGGAGGGTTCTTAAAGTTATCCCTAATTAGAGTTTGATTCATTATCAATGTGCATGCTAATAATAGGGTATAAATACCATTAAAATTATTAATATCAATAAAAAGAAAGAAAATAAATGTTAATATTAATACATATGGATGATAATAGTATTAATATTAATAGTGTTAATATTTTAATGATTAGAATTGTTTATAATCAAAATAATTATTTTAATCTTGTCATTGATATTAATGTTAACATTTATTGCAAGGTTAATATTATAAAAGAAAAAAACAATAGTTATTGTTAATTAAAAATAATAATATTAATAATATTTTATATTAAGGGAAAATGAATTTTAATAAACATTAGTGTTGTTATTAATGATGTGAATCTAGTGTTGGTATAAATATGGTTATTAACTAATGGAGTTAACTTTTCATGTAATATTATCATTATCAATATGGACGTCGAAAATGGTTTCATAGTGTAGACTTGATAATAATACTAAGTGATACTCATATTATAAAGAATTATTAATATCATTTAGAGAGAATTGTCAATATTCGTAATAAATAATAATATAAATATCAAGAACATATATGATATAGAAGATGTTATTAACATTAATATTATTAATATTAAAGTTATACAATTCAAGTTTGACAATTTTCAATTAACAGTGATTATACATTGTTTAAAAAAGTTATAGTTGTAGGGATTCTCCATTATGGGAACATAGACAATGTACTAGTCCCTATACCCAAAATTTCCGGTGAATAATTTAAATATAAAATAGTCATCTCCTTATTCATTTAACTCACGTACCCTAATTTGATTGGCATCCTCGTCCCCTTACCAGTACTAATACCAGTACCCTGCGTCTCCTATGAAAAAAATTGATAGTTGTGTTTTTACCCTAAGTGTGAGATTAGGGCATGACAAAAACCCTCTTACTTGATTCCTCTTGAAAATATCTCTTGTACTTGATTTCATTTCAAAAGTTCCTTG
Organism: Sequoia sempervirens; assembly: GCA_007258455.2. Lineage (NCBI taxonomy): Eukaryota > Viridiplantae > Streptophyta > Pinopsida > Cupressales > Cupressaceae > Sequoia > Sequoia sempervirens. The sequence continues at coordinate 48,827 of VDFB02338286.1, read as the reverse complement.
GTTGAATCCTTTCAAAAATCAAATATAATATGGCATGCAAGAGATTGTACAAAATATAAAATAGAAATCATTGTTGTTGGCTATACATATAAAATATAAAGTTGCAGAGACGCAGTGGTAGTAGGTTTTACTTACAATAGAAAATAAATAAAATATTAAAAACAAGTACCTGTTATATTATAGAATGGGCACCCATTTTAAATTGGGTACCTATTATGAAAAGTTTGAAATACCAACCCACATTTTTAGTTTGGCTTTAAACTCAAGAAAGGCATGACAACTCAAACCTTAGCCTTGGACCTACAAGTACAAGGCCATGTTAAGAGCAAGAGAAAAAATGACTGGCAATATGATTGATGACTTTATTTTTAGATTTTTTATGAAATTAAAACCCATTATACATGACAATGTCTAGTTTTTAAATATGTGTTTTTTAATAAGTGGATTTGTTTTTCTATTTATTAATTAATTTTAAAAAAAATTGGTCAATAAACTTGAAATGTCAGGTATTTATATTTTTAATAACTTTTTTTTTTTTAAATTAAAAAAAAAACTATATGTCATCAATTAAAGAATCATTTTATGATTAGTTTAGCTCAAATTATGCTTGTCGTGCATGAGGGGTTTTTAGAAATAGAAATTAGAACCAATTAATAATTAATACAATTTTTTTAAAAAAAATTATAAAAAAATATCTTCATCAATATTCAATATAATACACATCTTTCCTCAAAATGAATTAAAAAAAAAACTTCTATTTAGGTCAAATTATGCTTGTCGCACATGTGCATGTTATGGTATATAAAAAGTGACTTTTAAAAAGTGGTTTTTGTACAAGCTTATACAAAATTAATTTGTATCATCTAGGTATTAAAATAAATTACATTGTCAAAAATTAGATTCAAAATCTTACATTTCATATCACTACATACTTTTTAAATATTATATGTGTAAGTGCTTCAAATTTTTAGTCCAACTATAAAAAAAAAAAAAATTAGAAAAAAAAAACACTTTTACTAATTGACCAAAAAGTGGACCCAACTTCTTGCACTTACCCAAATGCAACCAAATAGTATTAATTAATCTAGATTAAATGAGTTGGTCTAAGCATTAAAAAATCATAGAAATTAAATGTGAAAAATTAAATAAATTAATTTCATGACTACTTAACTCTAATTTTTTTGCAATGGTTTATATTTAGGTGTTAGAAATGTATTTGTCTTGAAGTTCTATAATTTTTTGTTTTCCTATCTAGATGTGATTATACTCTATATTGGTTTAGATTTGCATGTGCAAACCTAAACCTAATACAAAGATATGAATCTATAACTCATGTAAATGGTATGGTAAATTCTTATACTCTAAATATTATTTAACTTCACTATCTAATATTTTAAATTAGTAAGGATTTTTAGGGTTTACAAACAGCTTTAAGGAATTTGTTGAATCATGTGGGTCATGTTCACCTAGGTCATACTCCTGATAGATTGGATTTATAATTATAAGAAAATAATTGAGGACAACAAGTAAGCATGAATGGCTCTAAGATGATGTTATGTTGATGTAAATTCCCTTTTTATCTTTTTGTAAATAAAACAATTAGATGTATTCACTAATTATTCTCTATGGACTTACAAGTTAGATGTGTGCTATATGATTAATTCTAATTAGGGTTAATATTTAATATACTACCCTAGTGAGTAATTTGATAGAAGTCACAATTTAATTAGCTCAAAAAAGCTAGTGAAAAAAGGTGACAAAGATTTTGAATTTTAAATTTTAATTTTAGAAACATGTAATTCATATTTGTAGGCATGCAAGTGATCTAGATTACTTATGTGCTCATCAACCTAAACTAAGTCAATGAACAATAGATTTGAAGCATGAGATGAATGTATAGAGATGAGTAATGTCAGGACTAGGAGTAGATGAATTCATTTTCCAACTTCAATGAAAAAAAACCATTTTACATGTAAGTAAATTCAATTTTAAGAAAAACATAATTACCGTAAACCCAAAACAAAAAATAAAAGAACGTGAATATAATTTTTTAAAGAATTATAATAGATCAAAATAAGATAAGAATCTTATCATAAATTTAAAATTGGGTTCCTTCCTATTAAAAGCTCACTACCTATATCTATTTTTAATGTTGGGAACACACTTTGAAAGGGATAGCATTAAGATGGTTGAGAAATGGGAGTTAAATGTTCGGAGTCCCAACCACTATTAGATCATGCCCACTAAAAATCAATACTTAGTTTATATGTGTTGCTCCTTTAATCTACATGTCTTTGATGCGATTTTCTAATTAATTTTTTTTATGTATATATACAATTTAATAGTCCATGTCTTGTCCAAGAGGGATTTATTTTAAGAAAATGTGTTAGAGTTAAAAAATGAATCACATGATTAATGTTTCAATTTTTTATTTTTATTTTATTTTATTTTTCTATTAGTCAAAGTATTTTTTCTCTATAAATATATCCTTTTTAATTTATAAAAAATATTAATCCGATAAAAAAATTAGCAATTATAAACATGAAAGAAACTTCTAATGTCATTTTTATTCCTTACCACACTTAAAATTGAAAAAAAAGATGCTAAGGTGAAAGCCAAAAAATAATAATCTTGATAATGTGTCAATAAAATGCTACTTTTCTCCTCTCTATACTTTGAAAAAACATAATCATTGTGCTTAATTTTATGGTCTAATAGAAGCACTACTTATGGATAGGTGTTTTATTGTTAGACCTATCCTTAGGAGTCATCTTGTTCTTATATCTGATAAATTGCTCATAGTTCTAAGGCCACGAATGTTTGGTTTAGCTACATTTTTCAAAAGCTAGGATAAATTGCTCATAATTGTTTGGTTTTAAGTAAATTTTTCAAAAGCTAAATCTGTAATTCTCTATGTTATGTCATTTGCAATATTTATAGTGATAGGAGGCCTCTTTGCTAGATCACACCATTTATGCTTTGCTTCAAACTTCTTATATGGAATGTAGTCTGGGTGACTTTGGTTGTCTGGTTTTTTAGCAAAGATGGTAAGTGCAAATTCTCTTTTTTTTTTTCAAATTGAACACATTTTAAAGATCATAGTAGAGACACTCAAGACCAATACACACTCTCTTGGCTTATTGGTGGCTTCCCTACCATGACTAGATGCTCTATATCTCATCCAAAATTCTCTTCAAACTATTAAAGGGTATCAAATCAATCAATAAATTTAATATGTAGCAGACTTCGAGGGGGCCCATTTCAACACATCTATATTTATTTAGATGGCAAAGAGATTATTTGTGAAGTGGAAAAAAGATTGAATCTTAGCACTATCATTACATTTCCTTCAAAGATAATGCTCTACTAGTTGGACATTACATCCTCTTCATCCGTATGGTACCATTTTTAGTATAAATTCCAAGGGCTAGATGAAAAAGAACCATAAAATCTACTATATTTACCTCAATGGGTGCTTCTAATATAACATTAGACTGTGGATTTTGAATAGAGATATCCCTTCATTTGGTGATCTAATACTTGGTTTGACTATTTCTACTTGATTTGGTTGTTATATTGTATGTTTATTTCTCTACTCTTTGGTTTTGAATATAAATTAGTTGCATGGATTTTTTAATTGTAAATGAATAATATGCATGTAGCAATGTGCTTGTGGACTAAAATTTGATAATTTGAAAGGTTTTTCTCTAAATTATTGTTTACGTTTTAATACATCACATTTACTGATAATATATTAATAAATATTTATAAATATTAGTGAATAATGTAATTATTTATTTCTTTTATAAGATATTTTGTGTATTTTTTCATATTATTTACTTACATATAGATTTATATTATTTTTTATGTACATGTAATTATATTTTTTATAATAGAATAAAAGTAATTCTTAAAGATGGATAAAGATGAAGTGTAAGGCATTTCCTAAGTCAAATTCTTGATGGGTAGTTTATTTGCTTGTTTTACATGTTGATTATTATGTTGCCTATTGATTACATGGGGAATTGGTAGAAGGGAGATAAAGGTGTCAAATTGGAGGTTTGTTTGTCACATACAAGTCAAAGCATTTGCATGAAGTGTAAAATTTATTAATTATTTGTTGTTGAATATATATATATATTTAGAGTAGTTGTATTTGAAGGCATTGTCAAACAAGCCATTATCTACCCTGACAATCAAAGACCAGTATATGTGGCATATAATCTTTTTTTGTGTGTTTTCCTTGTGAGACATTTGGCTTTAATGGAAAAGAGGTAAGCTTCAACATATGGATTTAATTCATTAGTTTGAAGGTAGTAAATATTAAATTGGGAGGTGATTTTATCTATCCAATAGATTTTATTTCAAAGCATCTAAAAATGTGGTTATAAGCTTTAATATTATCAAAGAATATAAATCTCAAGTAGACTTGCATAAGGAACTATTGTGCAATGGAAGAGGTGTATGAAATAAATCCTAAAGCTTGATCAATAATTGTTGAGTTGGAAATTAGTTTATTATCAAAACTATTTTTCTTTTTTGGGCCAAATGTTGAAACAATGATGCATGGAAGTTGGTTATAAGAGACTAGGAACAAATTTTAGATTTGAAGGTTTAAGTACAAATGTGCATGCTTTTTTTCAAAAAAAATATATGAGATGTTTTTTTTTAAATGGAGACATAAGGATATATTTCAAATTTATTTTGAATGGGTGCAATATTGGTAAAAATTGACACCCTTGTTTATACATATGCATACATATATATTAGTGTGGTGGTCATTGAAGCACCCATGCGACATCTAATGGGGATTTTAGTGAGTCAAATGTGACTTCAAGTAGACAAAGTGTATTAGAGTCAAGGATAATATTGGAGGACAAATGAGATTGGAGCAATTAACCCATCTAGAGAAAACTTCTCACTTAAAGATGACCAAATTTCATGAGAATTTCCATATTTTTAAATATTTCCCCTTTGGGTCAAGGGGTTACATTGGTAGTGGTGATCCAAAATTTTGGTAACCAAGACAATGAGAGGTTTTGATGGTCAATAGTGAATTCAATCCAAAGTTTTGGTAATCAAGATAATGATAAGTTTTAGTAGCCACGATAATGAAGGTGATTTGGTAATCAAGACATGAAAATTTTTGGTGGCCAAAACTATGATTTTGATCCAAGTTTCTGGTAATCATGACAATGAGATGTTATTGTGGTAAAGATAGTGAAGGAGGACAACTTTTTTTTGGTAACTAAGAAACACAACATTTTTTGGTGGCCAAGATAGGGAATGACTGTAGTTTTGCTAACTAAGACAATGAGATGTTTTAGTAGCCACGATGGTGGAGGAATAGTTTTGGTAACCAAGCTAATGAAATTTTGGTAGCCATAACAAGTAAAGGAGGAATAGTTTTGATGATTAAGATAATGAAATTTTGATAGCCAAAACAACAAAGAAATAATTGTTTTGGTAACCAAAATAGTAAAAGTTTTGGTAGCCATGACAATGAATAGGTGGTTGTTTGAACTATTATGTTTGTCCCAATCCATTTTTTAGTATACCTGCCTTGATAAAAAAAAAAAGGATCTAATTAAGGGGGAATGTTACAAATATAATATCATATAATTAGTTTGTATTTATGTATCAATGTTTTGATAGTAACACATTAGATAGTTAATAGTTAAGTTCTCACGAGAAAAGTAATTGTACAAGTTAAAAAGTGAAGTCTTTTTATAAAAACCAATGAACAATGCAATCAATTAATTCTTCCATTATAATTTTATAATATTTTTTTACAAATATAATTTTTTATTATTTATATTCATTTAATCTTTATTCCTACAAATAAATGTTTACATTTTTAAGTTAAACAAATGTAATAATATATATTATACATATATAATTTATATAATATAATATTTATAAAAAAAATATATGTACATATTAAAAAAACATGTATATGAAATTTTACTAGAATATAAGAGTTTAATTTGAACAAAATGTAGCTAGAGCTCAGACAGTTTATTTTGGAGATAGTACATGGCAAGAAAAATATTGAAGAGGTGAGACCCTACATAAAAAGTGGCCTAAATCTTGAGGGGAAAATAGATTGGAATGCCTGTAACTATTCATCCATGAAACGGAAGTGAATGGACTGCTAGCTGGAAGTAGCTTTGGTGCGGTTGAGGAGATTGTCTCTGACGAGTCTCCTGAGAATTTTACCTGACGATGACTTAGGAATGGAGGGCACAAAATGCAGGACTCTCACTTTCTTGTAACTCGCCACCTGCGATGCCACGAACTTTAACATGTCATCCTCTGTCTCTGTGGCACCCGCTTTCTTCACCACGCACGCTGCAGGAATCTCCCCTGCTTCCTCGTCCGCCAACCTGTGCTCAGAAAGTCCTTAGGAATCGAGTTCTTAATAGAAGGAACTTAATAGACTCAAATTCATAGTTATTTGGTTCTTAATTTGTTAGATTGAGACACTTACGGGACGACAGCTGCATCATCCACCGATGGATGAGAGAGTAGAATTGCTTCGAGCTCTGCAGGAGCAACCTGTAAAATGTACCATTTTGTTTTAATGTCATCATATTTTCGGTTCCATGTTTTTTTGGTAGAAGAGAAGAGTCAATGAAAGTTACCTGAAAACCTTTGTATTTGATGAGTTCTTTTATTCTGTCAACGATGAACACGTCGTCGTCGTCGTCGATGAAACCCACGTCGCCCGTGTGCAGCCACCCCTGGCTGTCCACCGTCGTCTCTGTCTCTCGTGGCTTCTGGTAATAGCCTGCATTTGCACCATTTTATGTGCACAGAGAGAAAATAAAAATGAATTGGCTTGAGGGATTTCTCGTTAGTGATTAGATGAACTTACCTTGCATAACGCATTGACTTCGAACACAAAGTTCGCCCTTGCAATTCCTGGGCAAGGATTTCCCGGTTTCAGGATCGATGAACTTCACCTCCAGATTTGGAAGAATGAATCCAACCGATTTCTTCTTTGCTATTCCACGGATGATGTTGTCGGGAGAACAGTGTGTGAGGGTGATGCAACTGTGCTCTGTCAGTCCATAAGCCTGTAGTTACAGCAAGGAAAACATGGTAAAAACTTAAACAGCAAAACAATTTTAAAACTTTAACATGGATTATGGAAAACTCATGTCAATTATTTGGAATGCCTAAAATCAGAAACAAAAAAGTTAAATTATACCATGAGCAGCGCACACATTATTTGTGATTTGTGGTATTTAAAATCTGAAACGACATGGAGGCCTGTTTACTTTTAGTCAAAGACAGTAAATTCTCTCTGCCTACCTCCTGCACCTCAACGCCAGGGAATTTTTCGTGGAAGGCTCGCTGTAGGTCGGGAGCGAGAGGAGCGGCGGCCGTCATGATAGCTCTGAGCTGCAAGCGACTGAGATCGTATTCCTCAACGATGGGATTCTTGACCAAGGCCAGCATGATGGGCGGCACAATAGGTGCAAAATTCACGCCACAATTGATCAACACATCCATAAACAGACGAAGATCGAATCTGGACATAACCACAACCTTACCTTTATTACGGAGCGTTGCACAGCAGATGCCCGTTATGCCATAGATGTGGAAAAACGGCATAAGCCCCAAAGTTGTGAATTTTCCCAGCAAAGATTCATTCACATCAAAAAGGGTGGAGCATAAATTGGCAATAAGGTTCCTGTGGGTGAGCATGACGCCCTTGGAGGCTCCCGTGGTGCCCGAAGAATAGGGCAGGGCACACAGATCATTCTGCCCAACAACAGGCAGCTCAAGGACAGAGTCATCTGTCTCAAACAATGCCGCCAAAGGCACAGTCTTGCCCTCTACTTTCTTGTGATCATCAGCCATGATAACAGTCACGGAAGCCATGAATTCCAGGTTGCAGAGCTTATAAAAAACAGAGGAAACAGTGACAAGGAATTTTGCTCCCGAGTCGCTGACCTGTTTCTCAATCTCAGTGACGTGAGCGGCGGGATTCGCCCCGGAAAACACTGCCCCAGCCAACATTATTCCGAGCACAATGATGGGATACTCGGCCATGTTAGGCAGCACAACCAGCACCACATCGCCCTTCAGGACGCCCGCCGTTTGAACCAGCCCTGCTGCAACTCTTTTCGTAAGAGAAAAAACTTGATCATACGTGTACTCCTTGCCGCTCGAGGCCTCTACCAGAGCCACATTTTTACTGTATTTCTCATTCTCTTTCCAGCCATTCCTCAAAACAAATTCTGGTAAACTAATGTTCTCAGGAACCGCCACAGCTGGAAAGGGGCTGCGGAAAATGATCTCTTCTTCTTCTCTTACAACATTTTGGTCCGCCATGCCCAGTGTTAGCTTCCACAGAAACTGCAATGGGGAAAATGAAATGCGTGTTGGTGTAAGCGGGGGCCCTCCTTATATAATGGGAAAACACACGGCATCGGCATGGATGGTTCATGCCGGAAATGTGCAGGTGAAAGCAGGGGCATGGTTGGTGGAGGCAGAGCACACGCAGATATTCAGACGAAAGAGAAATTCACCGTGAGCAATGCGAATGATGAGGTCGTTGGGTCACGCCAAGATTATTTTTGATGTCATGTGGCCATTTATACTGCCGCTTTACCCTCTAACAGGGCGGGTCGTCCGGGGTTGTCTTCACTGGTACAGCTTATCTGTCTGGTATGTCGGAAATTCGACTTTGGTCGAAATAAAATTGATAGAAGTCAAAACAGGTTTACGACGTATGTGTAGATAAGTCGTAGGATTGAAGCTACAATAGATTTTATCTCCAACACTCTCCCTCTCTTCTTCTACATCTTTTAAGTTAATAATATCGTTAAGTTCGAGCAAAGGCTATTTTGATTTCGACTAATGACATTACATCATGTATGTAAGACTTATGAAGAAATTTGGTACAATTATATAGATTTGTTAAAATAACAATTTTTTAGTGACTTTGTTTAAAGAGGAGATAATAAAAACAAGTTACCTAATCAAAATATATAGTAGAAGAAACAAAATCAACAAAGACTTAGAAAACAATAAGAAGTAATTGGTGGAGTCATCGATTGTTTAGTTTATTTAAGGCAGTTTTGGTTCCTTTTCTTGGGTACCATAGACTGACTGGTCTCGTAGACATAAATAAAAACTTTTTATTTCATGCTCTTGCATGTATGTGCAACAATGCTTTTCTTTTTCTTTTTCTGTTGATTTTTTTTGGGTCGGTGTTGATACTATTGAATCTTTTTTTAAAGTCACTATGTGAGTTTTTGAGGGTTTTATGGTTGATCCTCATATTCATTGTTCAGTTTCCTTTAAACAAGTTATGATTGGTGGAAATGTTAATAATCCTTTGCATGAGGTTAGTGCAACAAATATTTTGACGAATCTTTCTTAGAGACAACAATTTCATTTGGACATAGGAAAAGCTAATGATTTAAAAATCAATGGATGTCTTCCTCGTAGGAAGGAAATTCCTATAGTTATCTTTAATCCCGATTTTGTGGTTGAAGATTTAGTTTTCTTCCAAAGACATGTTCTCATTTGTATGTTCGTGGGGGTATTGTTTAAATTTGTGGATTCTTGAAGATTGGGCATATAGAACTTGGTTATTTGAAGGAGACATGGAGATTACCTTGGTTGATTGAAGGAAACATGGAGATTACCTTGGTTTTAATGAATATTTTTTTGTTTCATTTAATAATATTGAAATGATGAAATAATTGAAGACTATAAAAGTCATGATCAATTGTTGGGAGTAAATCTTTTTAATAAGCAAAAAGATAATATCATCCAAAACCATCCACTTTCTAGAGAGTTTTTTTAGGCTCTTGCATATTTTGCAAATGCCACTCATGCTTCATTGCCAAGTAAGTCTATTGTAAGAGGGCTTGGTAGCATTCCTAGACATAATGTTGCTAGAAGAATGGCTAAATATCTTAATCCTTTTTTGTTGTTAATTTAGGAAATTAAGCTTCTTAATGATCGTGGAATTATTTGGGTGCATCTTTGGTAGGCATTGGGAAAGCATTTCTATTTCAACCTTTGGTTTGTTTGGTGGTCTTCTTTATGCTTGGGATTCTAGATATTTTTTGCCAACAAAATTCTTGAGTTCCAATGGAGGTCTATCTCTAGAGGGTGGTCTCATTTCTACAAATCTATATGTCCTGGTTAGTAATTGTTATGCCCCTCAAGATCTTCAAGGTAAGGTTAAGATTTTGAATGATTTGCAAATTCACAAAAATGCTTCTTCTCAAGATTATTCTTGGATTTTTGGAGGTGATTTCAATGTTGTATTATCCCTTAATGAGAAAAGGGTGGCCCTCTTACTCTTCGTTAGGCTAGTCTTCTTCTGTTGCAGGACATTAATCATTTTCAATTAATGGATATCCCTCCTAATAATGGTTCCTTCACTTGGAATAATCTTAGAATTGGTGATGAGTTTATTGCAGAACATCTGGATAGATTTTTGGTTAGTGATTCATGATCTTCTCATTGCTTTTGGCTCATTTGGTTCAAATCACTTCCCATAGCTTTACATCAGGATGGATTTGGTTAGGAGATAGGAATTCTTATTTTTTTCATCACTCTGTTGTGACACAAAAACATGTCAATGCTTTCAAGGATATTCAAAGATAGGATGGGTCTAAATTAGTTTCAATTCAAGACGTTCAATTAGAAGTTGTTTCTCATTTTGGTGAATTATTCAAAGCTCCCACCAACCTTTCTATTGCTAACATGAATGCCATTTTGAATTGTATTCCTAACCTTATCTCTACTCATGATAATTCTTTTCTCAATAGTATTATTTCCACAAATGAGTTCTAGAGCAAGTTGTTTTTAAGATGAAAAAGGATAAAACTCCTAGTCCTGATGGACTTTCTATTGAATTTTTTCAAGATTTTTGAGATATTGTCAAAGATGATATTTTGCCAGCATCTAAGGAATTATATGTACTTCCAAAAAAATGCTTGAATCTCTTAATAATTATTTTCTTGCTTTGATTCCTAAGAAGGATTAGGTCTTGATTTTTTTTAATGTTAGACCCATATCACTTTGCAATACTATTTATAAGATATTCTCTAAGACTATTGTTGAGAGGCTAAAGTGTTTTGTTCTTTCCATCATTTCTCTTGAACAAGGACGTTTTGTTCAAGGTCGTTAAATCATTGATGGTATTGTTATTATCTAGGAATCTATTCATTCTATGCATGTTAACACAAAAATTTCAATGTTTATTCAAAGTTTGACCTTTTTATAGCTTATGATAGAGATTTTTGGAAATTTTTGGAAGATATCTTATGTGCCTTTGATTTTGATGACAATTGGATTCAATGAGTGGTGGCTTGTTGCACATATGATCCTTCCATCTTTATTTTTATAAATGATTCTCCTTGAACTATTTTCCATTTTCAAAGAGAGTTACATCAGGGTGGCCCTTGTTGGATATAGGATGCCATTTAATTGCAAATCCTAAAACATTAATTATTTCATGTATCTCCTAGATTCTTGGAATGTGTTCAACAACACTAAGATTAGGATGAGATTAATATTTGGATGAAATAAATCATGAAATTGACATTTGTATTTATTCCTAAATAATAGGAGCATGTGGGTGCACACATGGTAAGGTGAAACTCACCTTGAATCCAGTTAACTATACGAAGTAACAGTTAACACTTCGAATGCATGTAAAGATCCTAGAAGTTAGGATTTGATGTTTGCATGCTTGAAGTTCAGTTTAGTTAATTCAGAATTTTAGCTTTAGTTCAGGGTTCGGTTCAGTTATCTTCAGTTGCATGCAAGTGCATGTTGCATGCATGTTGGTTATTTTGAGTTGTATGTAGTTAGCTTCAGTTAACTTGTAATGCATGGCTAATAACATTGAGTTGTATGACAGATAACAGGGACTACTTATAGTTAACAAGGGATGACCATTCTTTGGGAATGGTGTTGAGTAAATGTTTCAGTTAACAATAAAGCACTTGAAGCAAACTTGGGCGCCCAAGATGCTTTATTGGAATTAACTCCAATGCATGATAAGATATTTCTGATGGCTCAGTTAAGTAGCTTTAATTGTGGGCGCCATCTTTGAGGAATAGCTTTGGAATTATCACCGAAGTGAAGGAGAAGTTGTAGCTTCAGTTTGGGACACCCAAATGCATGATGCACATGTTGTAAGCTTTAGTCTTCACTGAAGAACTCTACTTGAAGGAATATGGCGTACCTTTTCAAGGGCTTGAGATTATGCATTGTAATTATCACCATTTGATTATTACAAGGTTGCATATTGTCTATATATCTCATTCAAGTTGAATAGAGTTGGAGATTGGTTATTGCAGGTGTGAAGAAGATTGGTAAAGACAGAAGAAGCATTCTCAAGCAAGAATTGGAGCTATTGTAATTCAGAGTTTGAATAATAGAATAATTCTTGGTGGAGTTTTTTCCCGAAAGGGTTTCTCCACGGTATATCTTGTGTGAAACTTCTATTATCCTGTCTAGTTCTTCTATATAATTCTCTCTACATTCTACAACAGTAAAATGGATTAATCAAGATAATCATCCACAAAGAATATATGTAACAAAGAAAAGACTTACTTAGAAATAGCATATTAAAGTTTTACAGAGTATTAAGCTAAGAAAACACCCTCATTCTTCAATAACCCTCTCTCCTTATCTCTTTATCACTTTGGATGAAGGTTTGGGCATTTTTTTGAAGCAACTTAGGTCTTTCCGTTTTATCTTTAGCTATCACATTGTGCAAGGTTCAAATCCATTGTCTCATTTTCAGTTTGTGGATGGCACTTTTTTGATGGGAAATGCCACTCTTAAGGAAGCTATTTCTCTTAGATGAGCTCTTGATATTTATATATGTTTTTAGTCAACTTTTGAATGATGAAAAATCTCGAGCTTTCATTTTTCATATTGACCCTCATCTTCAAGCTCAAATTGCTAATGTTCTTCATTTTGAGTTTACTTCTACACCTTTTTAAGTATTTGGACATCCTATTTCTCATACTTTCCTAAGGAATAAGGATTGGAATGGTTTGTTGGATTCAATTTAATATAATTTCAATCAATAGACACATATATATCTTTCTTTAGCTAGTTGTATAGTCCTAAACTTTGTAATTTAGGCTCTACTGGTTTATAAATTTATGGCTCTTGTGGCTATAAAAGGCATCCTAAATATTTTGGATTGTAAGATGTAATAATTTCTTTGGGAAGGAAATTCAAATAATAAGAAATGACATTTGGTTAATTGGGATAAGATCTACCAGTCTAAAGATAGAGGTGGGCTAGGTATGAGGTCTTCCATCCTTAATAATATAGCTCTTGCTACTAAATTATGTTGGAAATGGTATGTGGGGGAAAAATTATGGGGAAGAATTCTTTCTCTTAAGTACTTGCATCTAGATAATCATTCATGTAGATCCCTCAAATGCAAACTCTTTATAGGGGATCTCAAATTTGGAGAAATTTGAATTTGGGCAATAGTTTAATTAAAGTTGGTCTCTTTTGGATTATGTGGAAGGGTGATCATGATATTTTTTGGGATTATGCTTTGGATCATCATAGCCCTCTTTGTGTGGATTTTCCTAATCTCTTTGAATTAAATTATAAATGTGTAGAAGCTAGATGGAATTATGTTTTATATTTTAAACTTATGATGTCATACAAGATGTTGTTAGAACTTGGAAATAGAAACCTAAAGAATTATGGTCGAGGGCCAACAATTTCCTCATCTTATTGACTGGGTAGCTAATATTTTAGAATCTTATAGAGTCTCCTTAGATATGCATTCATATTTACTTGGATGGGGTGTTAAAGGTTCTAGGATCTACTCCATGTACTTTGGTTATGAAACTCTCCTGGAAAAGAACCTAGAAGTTCATAACTCTAAGCTTTGGAATATAGTTTGACATCCTAAATGCTAGCCTAAGGTGAATGCTTTCAAGTGGCTTGCTACTCTGGATAATTTATTCATTATGATAATCTTCAAAAACATGGGATTGTTGGTCTAAATAAATGTATCCTATGCTTTCAAGCTAAAGAATTTGACTGACATATACTCTTGGATTGTCCATTTACCATTGTCCTTCATCGATTATGGTGTCATTTGATCCATGGCATGTGTGATTTGATGGGAATTACATGGAATAATTATTAATTTATCCAAGATTTTCTTGTTAATCAGTTGCATCCTTATTTGCAACAACAAAAACATTAATATGTCACATGATATTGGTTTAGGTCTAATTTTCTAGAATATTTGGTGGGAACACAATCATTGACTTTTTAATGATACTTCTAGGCATGTTTGTCAAGTTTGGGGTAGAATAATGGCCAATATAAAAGAGACTTCTCAATTTTGGATTCAATATTATCAATTGAGTTCTTGGTGGTCGAATTCAAAGTGTTGACAAGACTTGTTATTTGAGTGGCTTCTCCTTTATCTGCTTCTTTCAACAGTCCTCATGTTTCTCAAATTACTAAATGGGTTAGTCCTCCTTTGGGTTTTGTTAAATTTAATCTTGATGGGGCTTCAAAAGGTAATCTTAGAAATGGTGGTAAGGGAGGTATTTTTCATGACCATAATAGTAGGGTCAAGTTTTTGTTTGTTGGAAGTCTTGGTGAGGCTTCCAATAACTTTGCTGAGATTATGGTCATTTGTCCAACTCTTTTAGTTTACAAGTTGAATAAATGTTCTCATATTATTATTGAATCTTACTCTAAAATTTGTATTGTTCATTTCAAACATAAGTCTTCCTCTTGATTCCAATAGTGGTAGCTAAATGAATGTAAGAAATACATTTACACCCTTATTCATGGATTCAATGTTATTCAATGGAGTCATACTAGAAGAGAAGGAAATCAAGTTGCAATTTTTTTTGGCTGAATCTTCTTCCAATTGGAATGATATCAGTATTGATACTAGAAGTGATCATGATTGTCCTATATGGGATTAAAATAGAGCTTTCAAATATTTTGTGAACATTGACTACAATGCCTTTTTGAATTCTTGATTTCTATAGGGATGTCACTTGTAGGAGTTCTTGTTCTTGGGTTTCTTTCTTGAAATCATTGTTATTCTATTTGTTAATTGTCTTTTCTTTTGGTTTAAATTTTTTAACATAAAGGAAAATATTACTTATGATACTCACAAGATGAATAATCTTTATGGTTGCAAGGATTTATACCTTGGCTATGGAGATTGGAGGATTCATAATTTTGTTTTGATTGTCTATCTTCAATCCATTTGGATTTTTAGGATTCTTTGGAATTGGTGTGCCAAGAGTCTTTTTAAGACTAACATACCGACTTTGTAATATATTTCTATTTAATATATTTTTTCCTTTATGTTAAAAGTTGGTATAAAATAGCGCACTTGAATGAGAGGTATTAGAGTTGAATTTTATTTGGCATTCTTTTACATTTAATCTTTTCTTGATGAAGGGCTTTGTCAAATAATAATTTATAAATCACAACACACAATTTTCACTTGAGTCACAAAACTAACCCACACATTTGACTCTCCCTTCAATGCACAATATCACACTCAAGAACTTCAACCAGTGAAGTATTGACAAGGGTTCTAAATATTCTCCCTTCTACCCATTTGTAACATACTCAACTTTCAAAACATTGAATTACTTAATAAATTAACATGAAAGTAAGTATCCACAAGCTAAAAGTTAATAGTCATTTTTTAAAAAAATCATATCATTCGTTTAACATGATCCATAATAACATGAATACTACAACTTTTGAATTTGTAATGCAATAATTACAATTTGGAAAATAAAATAATATTTTATTTTACAATACATAGATGAATTGCATTTAAAGGAAACAAGTTTACAATACACGGTAAGTGTTATAAGGTCTTCCATATCTGGAAATCTACATTTGTCTCGCAAGTCTCAACAAAGTCGCCTGCATCACTTGAGGGCTTTACCTCCAACCATAGACTGACAGTCCCCTGCACACCTTCCATTTGGAAGTGGCCCTACCCTTCATGAAGAGTATAGAAAAAAGAAACCAAAAAATACAAGTCATATGAATCCTATTGTTGTATCCTACATAACCCAATCAACCATACAACTATAGTAACCTCTAACTAAGTATGACCAATCTGACTAGATTATGCAATCTGGAACATTGTGAACCAACTAATGCAAGTAGATACTTTTGCATTACTATGGCCAAAGTTTTTTAAATAAAATAAACACCTCCATAGGAAATGTAGTCGTGAGTTCACACACCTAGATAACTCAACTTGGAAACAAACTTTAACTTAAGGTTTAAACACATGGTTGACTTGTTTGACTATTTATCTCAATTTTCACATAGATTTAAAATCAAAATGTATAACTTCCTATGGTTGGTAAATGAATAAGGTCATGGAAACATATTCCTAACAATGAGCATCCATATTGTGTACTCACAATTTCTCAGACCTTGGCTATTGCCACTTGTTCATATATTTTTTACAATTATTCCCAAGTGTAGTACTCTCCTACTTTCACAATAATACTTATAAAACTCTTTTACAAGTTGTGGTACTTTCAAATAATGAATACTAATTCGTGAAATATTTATCTATCACTTAAGCTCTTATCAATTTTCAACATAGATAATTGGTTTGTTGGTAGTCTTGGTGAAGCTTCCAATAACTTTGCTAAGATTATGGTCATTTATCCAACTCTTTTAGTTTCAAATTCAAATAGATTTTCTCATATTATTATTGAATCTTACTCTAAAATTTTGATTGTTCATTTCAAACATAAGCCTTCCTCTTGCTTCCAACAATGGTAGCTAAATGAATGTAAGAAATACATTGACATGCTTATTCATGGTTTCACTGTTATTCAATGGGGTCATACTAGAAGAGAAGGAAATCAATTTGCATATTTTTTGGCTAAATCTTCTTCCAATTGGAATGGTATCAAGATTGATACTAGAAGTGATCATGATTGTCATGTATTAGATTCAAATAGATATTTCAAATATTTTGTGAATACTAACTACAATACCTTTTTGAATTCTTGATTTCTACAAGGATGCCTCTTGTAGGAGTTCTTGTTCTTGGGGTGTCTTTCCTCCAATCATTGTTATTCCATTTGTAAATTGTCTTTTCTTTTGGTTCACTTTTTTACTATAAAGGCAAATATTACTCATGATACTCACAAGATGAATTATGGTTGCAAGGATTTATACATTGGCTATGGAGATTGGAGGATTCCTAAAAAAAAATTGATTGTCTATCTTCAATCCATTTGGATTTTTAGGATTCTTTGGAATTGGTGTGTTAGGAGTCTTTTTAATACTAGCATACCGACTTTGTAATATCTTTATATTTAATATATTTTTTTCCTTTATGTTAAAAGTCGATATAAAATAATGCTCTTGAATGAGAGGTATTAGAGTTGAATTTTATTAGTCATTCTTTTACATTTAATCTTTTCTTGATGAAGGGCATTGTCAAATAATAATTGACAAATCACAACATACAATTTTCTTTTGAGTAACAAAACTAACCCACACATTTGACTCTCCCTTTAATGCACAAGATCACACTCAAGAGGGCTTTTGTTGCTCCACTTGGTACAGTTGTGGTTGCACTATGTTGGTGTTTGGTACGTTGGTGGTTGTTCCATTGCCAGTGCTTGGAGTGGTTGTGGTTTCCCTTCTGTCAGATCTTGGTGCGGTTGTGGTTCTACTATAAAAAATGCTTTTTGTCTGCTACTAGAACGACTACCTCAACTTGGTTTTGCAAGTTGTTGTGTGTGATGTTGATCCTGGTAGGGTTGTTATTGTTATAATACAGGATGCAACCACCTTTTTTTTCTACTGCAAGGGTCATTTCCTTGCAACTTGTTCTTCCCCCAACTAGTGGAGAAGGGGTTTTAGAGAATGTGAATGGGGATCCACCTAGTATGGTTGAGGTCACTTTGTTGTTGGTGTTTGGTGCGATGGTGGTTGTTTTGTTGTTGGTGCCTAGTGCGGTTGTGGTTGCTCTGCTGATGGAGCTTGGTGCAGTTGTGGCAGTTTGTGCAACCATCATGTTTCTTAGTGTTGGGGATGATGTTTTAGACCTTGGCTATCCACAATAGGATTGCTTCTTGCTTTTACCTGTGTATGCAGGCATGGTTGGGGATTTGTATTCCCAATTTTTAGTTGTGAAGAGGGCTTTTGCTGCTCTTTTTCTAGGATATTTTTTTGCTCTACTTATAGAGGTGGTATATTTTCCTATTAAGGTGGAGGATATTTGAGCAAAGAAGATGCTATTACTGCTAGGGAGCTTCTGATAGCCTTGTTTCAGTTTCATTCTCATTTCTCCTATTGATGAGATGGAGGTTGAGAATGCAAGGTCTTTGTCTTCTATTTATATGGAGGTGGAGTATTCTCCTATTGAGGTGGAGAATATCTAAACAAATAATTTGGAGTTGTTGTTAGGGAGCTTTTGTTTAGTTCTCTTTTCTCCTATTGAGGTGGAGGTCAAGAAGGATGATGGGTACAATGTTCTATAGTCTGTGTTTGAATGCGGTGATTTAGTTGTTGGTTGGCCTTATTTATCTTAAGAAGTGTTCTTTGTTTGATAGGGTTTTAGGTCCTTGTAAAACCTGGTTGTAAATGGTTCTAGGGTCCCTTCAAAACCTGTTCAGTGTAGTTTGTTTGGTCTCATTTATTGTCTTGATGACTATTTTAGTTAGGCTATTGTTTGGCTTTGTTTTTTTCTTTTGGCAGTGTTCTTTGTTATGATAGGGTTTTGGGTCCCTTCAAAACCTTTTTTTTCCTTAATCAAAACATATATATATATATATATATATATATATATATATATATATAATTTCATCATTATACGTATCTTTATCTTTATCTTAATGTTTCTAAAAATAATATATGGATAAATCAAATGCTCATATAACCATATATCATTTATTGTAAAACACAATCAAAGTTTTAGAAAGACCACACTAAAACAAAAAATGTAATAATATAAGAATTCCAAGACATTATACTTATATATAGATAGATAGATATGCATATATTAGGCAAAGATGATCATCAAAGTATTTTGGAAGAGATTATTAAAGAGCACATTCCCATTAAGGTGGATTATGAGTATAGTCGATTCTTAGATCGAGAGCTATCGATTGAAGATCTTGAACATGCTTTATTTTCAATGGATCCTAACAAAATTCATGGGTTTGACGAGCTCTTAGCTGAGTTTTACCAAATAATGTGGCCACACATTAAGGAGGATTTCTACCTTCTATATTTGGAAGCTCTAGAACATGGTTCTTCAAGAACTGCTATTAATAAAGGAATGATTAAGCTTCTTCCAAAGGAAAAAATGAAGATTCTATTTCAGGATGGTGTCCTATTACTCTGCTTAATACCTCTTACTAAATCATTACCAAAGCCTTAGCTATAAGGATAAAATCAGTGGTTAAAGGGTTGTCATACCTGAACAAACTAGATTTCTTGGGGGTAGATTTATCATTGATAACTTAATTTTGGCTTGGGAAACTAGTGAATGAACCCAACAATCAACACAAAATACATTGTCGGTCAAGTTGGACTTTCATTTAAAGCTTAAGATAGAATGTGTTGGAGCTATATTTTGAAGATGCTTCAATGGTTGGATTTTGGACCCAAGATTTGTATGCATGTTCAAATGCTATTCAAAGATGCCAATGCACATTTGGTTATTAATAACTCCTTAACTGATACGTTTCCTTTGTAATGTTCTATTCGACAAAAGTGTCTGCTTGCTCCAATCCTATATGTTCTCACTAGTAATGCTCTTGGGTACCTATTGTGAAAATATAATCAAATGAACTTGATAAATGGAATCTCCATTCCCTACAATATGGTTTTGATTAATTCACATTTTGTTGATGGCAATTTTATTTTCTTTCAAAACTTAAAAAAGACATTAATAATATTTTAGGGGTTTTGAACTTATTTTGTGTTTCTTCTAGTTCTAAGTTAGCGCACCATAAGACTGAATTTCTTATGGTTTAGCCTGATCTGGTGCCACATTGGGTTCCTAAGGAATGGAAACATATCACACATGGGAAAATCACTCAGTATCCAGGTATTCCTTTTGGGTTGGGAGTCACTCTTTCAGATATGTGGAATTGGTTTTTAAACAAGTTCAAAAACAAACTTTCGACTTGGGGGAACAAATTTGTGTCTCTCGCTGGCAAGATTCAAGTGGTGAATCATATTTTCATCATTTCTCATGTCTATTACTCTTCTTTTTGGATGCCTTTGAAAAAAGGTTATGAAGATTTAAATAAAATCATTCACCAATTTTTGTGGTCAAATTGGAAAGGAAAAGCTAGTTATAAACCTACTTCTTCGCTGCATTTTTTCAACCCAAAGACAAATGTGGTCTTGGTCTCTTAGATCCCAATACATAAGGGATTTGTTTAGCTGCTAAATGGATTGTTAAAGTTGTGTCTGAAGATGAACCATAGAAAAAATTGGTTCAAAACCGCATTATTCTTGCTATTGTCAAGGGGAAATGGCATGTTGTTGAAGGGGTTGATAAAGTCCTTCTCGCTCCATTCTTTCATTTAAAAGCTTCATTTCCTCTCCAATCCATCTGGAAGGCTTGGAAATAGATTAGTAAATTATTAAGATGGAAAGACGCTTACCTTCAACATGGGTTTAGCTTTGGGCATTCTTCTATTTGGTGGAACAAGATGGTGAAGTATCATGGTCAACCTCTTGTTGTTGCTTTTCTGAGGTACGCTTACTATTTTTTGTAAAGGATTTCAATAATTTGGTGATGTCTAGGATTTTAGTTCCTTTAAGTGGACTTATTGGGATATTGTTCAGTGTGCCTTCAGTTTAAATAATAAATTTAGAGTCCTTTTTTTACCTTTGTAAAATTATTAGTGCCCATGGAGCTAGTTATGAAAATTTGCACCCCTCTACAATGTAATTTCACAAGATACTAGCTATGGTTGTCTAAGTATCATTTTTTCTCTAAGCCTTCCTTTGAAAAATATTTATCTTAACCTCCTTCCTAGTTTGTCACTTAATCCAATATTGAATCAGAAATGAAGATGAAAGCTCCATGAAAGAACATGGAGAAGATTGAGTGGGAAAATATGGAGGTGCAAAGTTGAGGCTAATGCTCAAATTTTAGCTTGGAAAGTCATACATTATAAATTGTTAGTTGGGGATAGATTAAAATATCTAGTGACCCATTCGTTAAGTGCCTTGTTTGTCAGCAGTTTGAAAGTTTAAAATATATTTTTTTAGGATTGTTCTATGGCAAAAAAAAATGGAATGCAATTTTTAAGCATTTTCTAGCCATATTTGATCATGCCTTAAGTTGGAAAGAGGCTATTTTAGGTGTTGGTCTACATAATAATATTATGGCTAATTCTATTAGATAGTTTTTTTTGCTTGATATATGGAAAGAAAGATGCTTGATAGTGTTTTCAAATCAGTCCATTCATCATAAGACATAAATTCTTAAGTTTTACTTTGATGTTTTGTTTCAAATTGTCTCTCTTTGTTTTTAGCTACAAGGGGTCTCCAAGAAATAGGTCAAGATCAGAAACTATTTGGACATGGTTAAACTTCATATCCTCTAGAACCACAAAGAAGAGATGTTTTTTTCTAGGCAACTTCAAAGGTTGTTGAAATTTAGATTGTAATCTCTAGTTGTATAGGGCCATTCTTGTGACCTCCTTGGACTGACTGGTTTTTTCTGCCATCACATTAAAATTATGTTATTTGTTGTTGATTTTCAATTGTGTTCTTTTATTGGACTAGTTTTTTTATTGTTTTTGACATATAATGATCCATCACATTGATGTCTTGTATTGTTGTTTGATAGTTGTTTATGGTTGTATTCTTGACAGTCTTTTGACTATCCTTTTTCATTGTATTCCTTCTTTTGCATTGATTCAATGCAGAAAAAAAGGTTGACCATCAAATTGGGCCATTTGAGGAAGCAATTGTTATATTAAGCAATGTTGAATTTAAAATAGTTAGTCATTTATGTAATTCAATAAACCTAAGAAAAGATTTTAAAATAAAATACAAACTCAATTATTATTTGTAAGTAGTATTCCAATTGAATTAAGAATTCACAAAAGAAAAATGATTTATAATCTTTAAATTAATGCAAAGTTAAATAGAATATATTCATCAATTTTTTTTTTGTTGAAAATCATTAACATCATCTAATGTAATGCTTATAGTTTTGGTTTGTATTTAAGTCAAATGTTGAATATTTGGAAGGACTTTTGCGGTGAACAAATTTTTTAATAATTAAAGATCATCTAAATCTCTAGAAAGGATCATTTGAATCATTGGCAATATGTTTATTGCAAGACAAAAATAATAAAAATTATTTGAATTTATAAACATATATTGAGAATAAAATGAAACCAATACCAAGTAAATACATAAAATCAATTTGCATTTCACAATATAAAATTATTTTAAAAATAGACACTTCAAAAATACAATTTACCATTAGACACTCCTCTCATGAATGTACCTTAGATGTAGGATCTCAAAATATTTAGGACTTGGGGATGAACACATCTCTAATTTATTTTTGAGATGCTCTCAAAAGTGGATTCCTTGACCTACACTTAAGTCAAATTCAATTTGAGCAACACATTTTTTTAGTTTTTCCTATACAATTTTTGAGTATCTAGTTCTTAACTATTATAGCATACAAGAATTTTAAATGGAAGCACTTTTTGTGAGAATTTTAAATGGAAGCACTTTTTGTGAAATGGATTGCTCTTTTATTATAATTTTTTTTTTTAAATAAAAAAATAAGTAGAAAGCTTCAATTTGAATAGACTATTGATTTAATTATAAATATTAAAAGAAGACATTTTTACATTGTATATTTAAATTTTCTATAATAATTTTTTTTCCAATTCTTAATATTGTAATTTCTATTAAATAAATTATTTTATTATATTTAGAAAAAATTAAATATTTAAAAGTACTTTTTAACATAACCACAAGAAATAATAATTGTGAAGGTCCATTACCTACTCATCAAAATGTATTATTCCTTTCAATCTTGTATGTGATGAAAGTTTGAAAAACGTCAATTGGGGTGAGAGAGGCTCGAACTCTCGACCTCAGGATCACTCAATTAAGCTATGAGACCTACGCGCTAGCCAACTGCGCCACCACCCCTGATGGTGACATTTTCCAATGAAAACATTGTAGTCAACGTAAGTCAGAGAAATAAGTTTGAGATGGTAGCTCATCTATACTTAGCGTATGTTATGTTCCTTCTCCATCCATCGAGGATCTGAAGTGGAAACACGGAAAATTCATCAAACCAAGACAATTGAAGCAAAACACCTCAGAATTGAGATCTACTCGCTACCCACCTACGCCCACCCCTTCTTACCCGAAGATTAACAATGGTAATATTCATTTTCTACTAAATGCGAGAAATGAGATTGAAATGGCATGATATGCTTAGCTTAGTTTATATTGAAATGAGATTGAAATTACACGGTTGATCATAATGCTTAGCTTAGTTTGGCTTATATTCTTTCTTCAACCATTGAGGTTATAAAGTGGAAACAAAGACAACTGAAGCTACACGCCTCTTCTTCTCCTTCCAAAACTAGTTAGTTGCTGGAAGCCTCATTGTAGTCTTAAGACAATGGAACATACGGGTTCTCAGGTTGAGAGTGAGCAAAATGAAACTAAGGAGGCCTCAGCTGATACCAACCATGTATCAGACCAAGGTTTCAATCCTGGGATCTGTGGATTATGGGCCCACCATGTTTCGGATATGTCATTCTGATGTGCTGTTGATTCATAATTTTTAGTTGTAAGCAGGAGATTTATCAAGTAAACTGTTGTAAAAAATTAAAAGTAATTTGAAATTGTCACAGAATTTTGAAAAAAGAGACACAAAATTAAGATGCTTAACTACTAGATGCTCTTCCTTATACTCAATTGAATCATCTATGAGTAGTCAGAGAATTTAATTGTTTGATTTTTGATGTTAGAAGGTGTGTTCAAACAGAAAGGGGGTTTGATTTGGTATTCAACCTGCTATTTAATGGAATATGCATTATCTTTGTATATGGAAAATGGGGCTTATGATTGTTTCAAATGAAATCTGAAACTGAATTTCCTTATTAGTTTCCCATAGTATCTGCATAGATTTGGATTTGGTGTCTTTACTTGGTTCATTGATTCATTGGTTTATTATTTGGGCTATTGTTTGTAATTGATCCAATTGCATATACCTTTCTTCTCGATTCATTGGGTTATTCTTATTGATGCAATTAGAGACCCCTTTGAAATTAATCTCATGTTTATCACTTTCTTTCAAGTTTTAATGGGAGATAGTTTGTGTCCAGGTCACATTATATTAGGTTCTCACGGAAGGGATTTTACTTGGAATAGCTCTGAGAAGGGGGTTTCACATTCGATATGAGATGTGTTTCGCTCATTGGTAAAAACTACCTCTACAATGAAATATCACTGGTTATTTAATGTAATTATTTGTGTTTTTTGCTTTGCAATGGTATGGTGAATGTGGGTTCTTTTTTAGCCTTTGAGGACAACCATGAGCCACTAGAAGAGGGACGGTTGCCTGATGCCAAAAGAGGTATAAACATGTAAGTTAACATATATCATTTTGTACTGCTCTTTGTAGAATCTTTAGTTGGTGCTTATATAGCCTGTTCATTTTAATGTACATGAATAGTTTTGTTTCATTGCATTGTGAATGGATGGACAAGATGGTTGATCAATCACAATGTGCTAACTAGCGCTAACTATAATTTAAAATCAGTCTTAAAGTGATCAAACAAAAACACTATACTGCAAACCATTAATGCTCAAGCAATTTGTGTCAACAAGTCCAGTACAAATAGTTACTACAAATAGTCACTGGAAACATATATTTCTAAACAAGAAGTTAATTCTACATATAAGGATGGCAACTACAAAGAAATACAACTGGAAACTGTTGGAATATACACTCTAACATAACTATTAATTGTTGAATAAGTCATAACAGAATTGTACATATGTTGTGTATGTGTCATCAAATAATGTTTATGTGTCCAATTTAGTTAAGTTTAGTTTGTTGTCATTAGATGTCCAATTTACTGTTCAACAATTCTAGTTAGTTGTCATCATAATTAGCATGATTATAAGAAGTTATTGAGTGTCTACAACTATAAAATATGTATTGTTGTTGATGAATAATAGATGAGTTTATTTGTAGTTCCATTCTCTGATTTTTGTTGGTGTTATATTTTTCTATTATGGTATCAGAGCTAATGGGAGGTCTTATTGTTGTGAGTTTGTGTCAAGTTTGATGTTGTGTGTTATGAGAGGATTTTGAAAGGAGGTAGTACTTGCTACTCAAAAGTGTGCATCAAAATTTTTAAGCATTCAAAGAGCAGCAAAAGCGTGGAAAAGATCACATAGATTTTTCCAAACCCTATTGAAAGAAATTTGTTGTTGTGTAGCTTGTCACAACTAAAGAGCTAAGAGAATGTTAGCCATTGTTGAAGAACCAGGTCAGATGATAGTGATGATGACTTTATTGAAGATGAAGTTGTTCTATTTTGAAGAGGCCAACACTTTGAAGGCGAGGAGGGATACAATAGAGAATAGATAGATGCTCAATAGTTTGAAGTGCTAGTGGATCAGAGAAACAATACCTCAGTGGGGTTATGAGACATGCATGTGAGGATTGGTGTTAAATAGTTTAGGGGAGATCCAAAATATGGAAGTTCAATATCATACATTTACGAGGGTGATGAGACACTTCATGTGCAAATTGTGTCCAATGATGTTGGGAACTTGGATGATAACTAGATGACTACACTTACAATTGAGGAGCGGGTTAAGTGCAAGAAATTGGTTCCACATTTAGATGAAGTGTTATTTTTTAGCTTTAAAATAGGTATCCATTCATTTTTTAGAATAGGTACCCATTTTAAAGTGGGTACTCATTCTAAAAAGTTTGAAGCTCATAATATATGTTTTTCATTTGGATTTAGGCTCGGAAAAGGCATGGTAACCCAAACCTTAGCCTTGAACCTACAAGTACAAAGTCATGACAATATCAAGAGAAAAAACTAACTTTGGCCATATGGTTGATGAAGATTTTTAAGAATTGTTTTATGAAATTAAACCCATTATAAATGACAATGTCTAGTTTTCAAATATGTAATTTTTTTTATAATTGAATTTTTTTTATTTTTTAATTAATTTATGAGGAAACTAGTTTATACTTGAAATGTCAAGTTTTCATTTTTTTACTAACTTTTAATTTGTTAATGTGCTTGTTAATTATAATAATGTGCTTGTTAAAAAAATAATATAGCATCAATCTATAAACAATTCTTTATACAATAAAAATAAATAAAAATTCAAAAAATGATAAGTTTAGGTCAAGTTATGGTCTTCATATGCGAGGGTTTTAAAAACCAACAATTAGGGCCAATAAAAAATATTTAGAAAAAAATTATAAAAAATCTTCATCAACCTTCATTATAATACACATCTTTCCGCGAAAGGAATTAGAAAAATATTTTTTTTAGTCAAATTATGGTATTCGTACATGTACACGTGCATGGTATAGTCCTAAAAAATGACTTTTAAAAAGTGGTTTTCATACATGCATATTAAAAACTATGTTGTATCATCTATGTATTAGAATAAATTACATATTTGAACATTAGACGCAATATACTAAATTTCATATTAGTGAACTTTTGTAAGATTCAATGTGTAAGTACTTCAAATTTTCAATCTAACTGTGACAAATTTTGAAAATAAGGAAAAACACTTCCACTTTTTAAACATTTTGTTGACCCAAATTCTTGCTCTTACCTAGTAGCTTGAAGAATTCTTATTGGTCTGAAAAACTGTTTTCAAATAATGGCTTATGCATAATGTATTTCCTATTGTTTTATTATTATTCAATTTAATGTTGTAACATTAAAGGGGTGTTGAAATATACACTCCAACATAGCTATTAATTGTTAGAATAAGGGTAAGTGTAAGAAGATGGGGAGCCAAAAAAGGGTCTTAAGTGGCCACTTTTTTTTGAAATCAAGAAATACTGACCTTGGATGATAAATTGAGGATAGTTATACTCAAAAAAATTAGATGCAACAAAAACAAGGATCCTAGTGTTCCAAGTCTACTTTCTAAACTACTATTTTTTTTTAAATGGTAGAGATTAAAGGGTTCAAAAAAGGGAGCCATAAAAATTGGTGTTGTTTTTGTCAAAAAACATAACACAACGTTTGTTGTGGCTCCCTCAAAAGGTTAATTTTTTTTTGGTATTTTTAAAATCGTTTTGGTGAGAAATTCTAGCTAACATCATATAGTTTATGCTTGATTTTTTTAATAAATTTTTAATGAATATATGATTTTTTACTAATTTTCAAAGTGGACACATCTTGAAAAATAGAAATTTGGTTGTGACACTCCTATAATTTCTGAAAACTAATCAAAAACATATTTTTTTAATATGTGTGGAATGGAGTCTAGTTTATTAAAAAGTAATTTATTTAAAATTTCAATGAACAGTTAAAAAATAAAGTTAAAAATACCAAACATTGGTTTTTGACAAAAAATAGACACGCAAACAAAAGAAATTAAAGATGAAAGCCTTTGTTAGACTAAATAAGTCATTATTTGATAATTAATCTATCATCAATTAATTATTAGAGGTTTTTTTATTTTAGTTCACTTAAACTAAACTTAGGAGTTGATGTTTAATATTTAGTTTGATTCTTATTAATAGATTGGACTAAATTTATGACAAGTTGTTTCATTTCATGAGATTAAAACACTTGTCACTATCTTGTTAATTTGTATGTAGGATTTGCTTGTGCATTGCTTATATAAGCATGCACATTCATTTGTAATATTCATCTAGGTTATTTGCATCAATACAATTCTTAGATTATTGAGCTCAATCTTGCTAGTTGGTCTTCTTTATTGTGATAGGTAGTTGCATGCAAGTGTTTCATGGGAGTTGTGGATTGAATCAATTCTCAATTCTAACATGGTATCAAAGCCTAGATCTGCAACCCCCTATTCAATTTCTTGAGGGATCTGACCTTGAGCAATTTGTTGTGCGTCCTAGATCAAAAAGGGCCTCACCATCACATTAGGAGTGGCCAAAAACCTAAGGAATGCCTATCATTTCAATTTTTTTGGAGAAGTTGCAAAAAAAATAGGGGCATGAGATTTGAGAAGAATTTTGTACTATCCGTACGGTCGTAGTACGAATATGTACCCCTGCATTAATTTTTTTCCTCCAAGTACGATAGGTGTTTTCTCAATTCTGGTTTTATTAAATTTTTTGCTAGAAAAATTATAAAAAAACAAAGGTTTTTTTTAAATCAAAGTTTTTCCTAAAACAAATTGCAAAAATCAAAAGCAATTTCAAAAAGGCATAAAATTTAGGGGCATTTTTTAAAAAGTCCATTAAAGGCTTCATAGGGCATTGTACCCTACGTATGCTAGACCGCCAGGGCAGGCCCCGTGAGTACACACCCGAGGAGTCCAATATTCCTCCATATACCTCACCCTCGTAAAATCACATATTGGCAGTACATGCAAAGAATAGGCTAAAAAAATAATCCACCGCCACCAAAAATCTGGCCCATAAAAAAATCAGCATCAATTTCAAGGAAAATCAGGCATGTGATTGTTTTGGCAATTCTGAGAATATTCCCAACTGAAATTTTTTTATCTAGGGCATTTTTTTGATACGTATCGCCAAATTTAAGCTTAGTTTGTTGAAATCAGCATGATGTCAACATGATTTCATATCGATGTCAACCATATGATCAACCCTCTTTACCCCTCCTAGCATTGATTTGCTTTCAAGGAGCAATTTTTTTCTTTTTGGCATAATTTTCCTTCAAGGAGCAACTTTTTTCTTTTTGGCATAACTTGGGCATATGGTGTCAAAATCAACCAAACAAGATATCATCGGAAAGCTAGTTCCGCGAAATTTCAGTGGTATAGTATTATAATCAAATTTTGACAAGTGGTTCTTATTATTCTCATTCAAAGTCAGATCTTCATTTTGTGCTTCTGAGCTTGTAATTTTTTGCTTGTATCTCTAATTTTCATGATTCAAGCGGTGTTGGAAAGGTATTTCAAATCTCTTCATATCTATTCATGCACTTTTTCCAGAATGTACCCTAAGTACACTTTATTCAATTTTTTGTGTTTTCACAATTCTGCCAATTACTTGGACGTCTTAGCACCTGGAAAGGATTTGTTTGTGTGAGATGACATCATTTGATTTGCTTTATCAATACTGAAGTTTTTAGTCTCTGATATTTTCATTTAAGTGAGTATTATGGGATTTTTTGTTCATCCTTTTGTGATCAACTTGGATAAGGACAATTATGAGTCTTGGCAAAATGGAATCTTGACATATCTCAGGTGGCTTGATATTTTGCCTTATTTGTATGGACTCATGCCTACACCAGAAACACCAAGGAGTTTATCAACATCAAGTATGATTAGAGATCATATTGTAGGGTTTATATGTTCTAGTGTTGATCTTCACACTATGTATGTTTTATCAGACATTGAATGTCCCCACATACTTTGGAAATGACTTTGTGAGATCCGTGGAGACCCTCATATCTCTCCATACCCAGAGGATCCTACTGCAGATTGTCTCATCCCTCCTACATATGTAGATTCGATACCCTTTGATGATGATACTTTAGAGGTGCTTGAGTATATCAGAAGTCTTGCATGTTCTGATGGTTCAGATACTTGCATTCATGTTCCCACTCTTCATATTGAGACTACATATTTTATTGTTCTTGATCAGCTTGGCATCGCCACATCTTTGGCCCCTATTGATTCAGTGCAACAAGACATCATACATCTTCCAGATATAGCTACTTGGGATTCGTATCTTGTAGACATATCATCCTTTTTTGTAGAGTCCTATATTGCAGATCTAGAGGATTACTTTGAGGACATTCATCTCCTCTTTGTTGATAGCCACATCACCGCTATTGGCCCACCATATTCATTTCCTTTGTAGGTTGTTCTATATCAGTCTTCACAAGGTTCTAGATCAACATCATTGTTTTCAAACATGTGGATACGTGAGCAATTTTCAGAAGCACACATCATTTGGATTTGGATTCCAATATCACCCATCCTTTTGGATTGGATTCTCCAATCACCAGTGGATCTATTTCTTCCTAAGGGGAGAAATGTTGTTTGTAGGCAGTGGATCATATTCTATCTTCAGGCATTCATCATTGGCACATGAGCTCTTTCATTATGGGGGGATTCATATCCTCATTTTCTCTCTCCTAGATCGAGGGGGACATCTATTGTACTTGTATGACAAAAGTAGTACTTAGGGGGTCACATTGAGTCCTCCTTCTATCCTTCTTTCTCTAGTGCAGTCATTTCTTTTTCTCTCTTTTGGAGAGGATATTTTCCCATTAGGTTTTCTCCTTTTCTCCAATTATGAGAGATTTTAGTTGCTTGTTCATGGGTACCTCATCAAACTTTGTAGCCGGGACCCATTTTTCATTCATTTAGCTTCCTTAATTTTAGTAGTTTAGTTTCTCCCTAAGTTGATCTTAAGGGGGGTGTTGGAGTAAATAAGCCATTGTCTGATAATTAATTTATCATCAATCAATTATTAGAGGCCTTTTTACTTTATTTCACTTAAGCTAAACTTAGGATTTGATGTTTAATCTTTAGTTTGATTCTTATTAATAGATTGGACTAAATTTAGGACAAGTTGACTCGTTGCATGAGATTAAAACACTTGTCACTATCTTGTTAATCCGCATGTAGGGTTTGCTTGTGCATTACTTAAATAAGCATGCACTTTCATTTGTAATATTCATCCAGGTTATTTTCATCAATACAATTCTTAGGTTATTGAGCACAATCTCGCTTGTTGATCTTCTCTATTGTGATAGGTAATTTCATGCAGGTGTTTCATGGGAGTTGTGGATTGAATCAATTTTCAATTCTAACACCATATAAAAATGTGTGGAATAGAGTCTAGTTTATAAAACGTTAAATTAGATTCAATCTTTAGTTTGATTCTTATTATTAGATTGGACTAAATTTAGGACAAGTTGTCTCATTGCATGAGATTAAAACACTTGTCACTAGCTTGTTAATCTACATGTAGGGTTTGCTTGTGCATTGCTTATATAAGAATGCACATTAATTTATAATATTCATTCATCCAGGTTATTTGCATCAATACAATTCTCAAGTTATTGAGCACAATCTCGCTTTCAAATCTTCTCTATTGTGATAGGTAATTGCTTGTAGGTGTTTCATGGGAGTTGTGGATTGAATCAAACATATGCAAAAATTAAAAAACACCTCACAAACAAAAAAATAGACACACAAACACAAGAAATTAAAGATGAAAGCCTTAATATGTGTGGAATGGAGTCTAGTTTATAAAAATGTAATTTATTTGAAATTTCAATGAACGGTTAAAAAATAAAGTTAAAAATACCAAACATTGGTTTTTGACAAAAACAAACACACAAACAAAATAAATTAAAGATGAAAGCCTTAACATAGTCAAAATGTGAAAAATTCTACATTGTTAAATAGCTAAGAGAGAGTCTAACATTACCCAAGTGTTCGATTTACTCGACCTTGAAACATGTGCAAACTTGACGGTTTCCACAAATGAGATTACGTGAAATTTTATAGAATATGCAAAAACACATCTTTGGAGGTTCAGAAGGCACTCCAAGCCTTTGGGTTGGAAATCCAAAGCAAATCCAAGCCAAAGGCTTGGGGATTCCCAAAGCAAGACATAACTCGAGCACGTTATAACGTGCTCGAGTTATGTCTTTCTTTGTGTTTTGCTTCTTTTTGGTTTATCTTTCCCAAAAAGAGGCACAATGCAAGCATGTTATAACATGCTCACGTTATGTCTCACTTGAAATTATTTTTGTGCAAGTTTGTTAAATTTATGTTTGATGTATGTATGTTTGTATATATATTTTATTGTACGTATGTATGTTTGTGTGCTTAAATGTATATGTATATGTATGTATGTATATATGTTTGTTTGTTTGTATGTATGTATGTATGCCTAGATGTGTGTATATATGAATGTATGAATGTATGTATGTATGTATGCATGTATGTATGTATGTATGCATGCATGCCAGTATGTATGTATGTATGTATGCTTGTATGTATGTATGTAAGGGTTTTGGGTTTTAGGTACATAAGGGTGAGGGTATAGGGTATAAGGATGAGGGTTGAGGTTGTAGGGTTTAGGGATAGGGTTCAAGGATGAGGGTTAAAGGATACAGTGTAGGGTTGAGTGATAAGGGATTAGCGTTTAAGGGTTGAGGGTTTAAGGGTTTAGAGTTTAAGGGTTAAGGTTATAGGTTTTAAGGGTTGAGGGTTTAAGGGATTGGGGTTTAAGGGTTGAGGGTTAAAGATTAGGGTTTTATGGTAAAGGGTTGAGGGATTAGGGTTGAAGGTTTAATATATAGGATAGAGGGGTGAGGGTTGAGGGTTGAGGGTTTAAGTTTTAAGGGTTGAGGGTTGAGGGGTAGGGATTAGGGTTTAAGGGTTGAGGGTTTAATGGATTATGGATTAAGAGTTGATGGTTTAAGGGTTGATGGATTGTGCTTTAAGGGTATATGGCTGAGGGTATAATGTATAGGGTAGAGGGTTTACATTTTAAGGGTTGAGGGTTGATGGATTAAAGGTTTAAAGGTTGAGGGTTGATAGATTAATGGTTTAAGGTATAGGGTCAAGGGATTAGGGTTGATGGTTTAATGTATAGGATAGAGGGTTTAATGGTTGAGGGTTGAGTGATTAAGGGTTTAAGGGTTGAGGGTTGATGGATTAAGGGTTTAAGATATATGGTCAAGGGATTAGGGTTGAGTGCTTGATGTATATGATAGAGGGTTTAAGGGTTGAGGCTTTAGAGATAGGGATTAGGGTTCAAGGTTGAGGGCCGATGATTTAAGGTTTGAGGGTTTAATGGATAAGGGTTTAAGGGATGGGGGTTTAAGGGATTAGAGATTAAGGGTTGAGGGTTTAAGGTTTGAGGAATTAGGCTTTAAGGGTATAGGGTTGAGGGTATAATGTATATGGTAGAGGGTTTAAGGGTTGAGGGTATAATGTATATGGTAGAGGGTTTAAGGGTTGAGGGTTGAGGGATAACAGGTTTAAGGGTTGAGGGTTGATGTATTAAGGGTTTAATGTATAGGGTTGAGGGATTAGGGTTGAGGGTTTAATGTATAGGGTAGAGGTGTTAGGTTTTAAGAGTTGAGGGTTGATGGATTAAGGGTTTAAGGTTGACGATTGATGGATTAAGGGTTTAAGGTATAAGGTCGAGGGATTAGGGTTTACAGTTTAATATATAAGATAAAGGGTTGAGGGTTTAAGGGTTGAGGGTTGATGGATTAAGGGTTTAATGTACAAGGTTGATGGATTAGGGTTGAGGGTTTAATGTATAGGATAAAGGGTTTAAGAGATTAGGGATTAAGGGTTGGGGATTTAAGGGTTGAGGGATTAGGATTTAAGGGTATAGGATTGAGGGTATATGGTTGAGATATTCGGCTTGAGGGTATAATGTATAGGGTAGAGGGTTTAAGGGTAGAGGGTTGAGTGATTAAGGGTATAAGGGTTGATGGATTAAGGGTTTAAGGTATAGGGTTGAGGGTTTAATGCATGGGATAGAGGGTTTAGGGTTTAAGGGTTTAGGGTTGATGGATTAAGGGTTTAAGGATTAGGGTTGAGGG
The DNA here is from genome assembly GCA_007258455.2 of Sequoia sempervirens. Taxonomy (NCBI): domain Eukaryota; kingdom Viridiplantae; phylum Streptophyta; class Pinopsida; order Cupressales; family Cupressaceae; genus Sequoia; species Sequoia sempervirens. The sequence goes on along the minus strand of VDFB02338286.1, from coordinate 15,021 downwards.
TTTAATGTATAGGGTATAGGGTTTAAGGGTTGAGCAATTAAGGTTGAGGGTATAATGTATAGAGTGGAGGGTTTAATGGTTGAGGGTTGAGTGATTGAGGGTTTAATGGTTGAGGGTTGATGGATTAATGGTTTAAGGTATAGGGTCAAGGGATTAGGGTTTAAGGTTTAATGTATAAGATAGATGGTTTAGGGTTTAAGAGTTGAGGGTTTATGGGTTTATGGGTTGAGGGTTTAAGGGTGTAAGGGTTGAGGGGTAATTGATTAAGGGTTCAAGGTATAGGGTCAAGGGATTGGGGTCGAGGGTTTAATGTATAGGATAAATGATCTAAGGTTTGAGGGTTTAGGGACATGGATAAGGGTTTAGGGTTGAGGGATTAAGGTTGAGGGTTGAGGATTTAAGGGTTGAAGGTTTAAGGGATTAGGGTTTAAGGGACTAGGGATTAAGGGTTGAGGGTTTAAGGGTATATTATGCTTTAAGGGTATACAGTTGAGGGTTTAATGTATAGGGTAGAGGGTTTAAGGGTTGAGGGTTGAGGGATTACATGTTTAAGGGTTGAGGGTTGATGGATTAAGGGTTTAAGGTATAGGGTTGAGGGATTATGGTTGAGGGTTTAATGTACAGGGTAGAGGGTTTAAGAGATTAGGGTTTAAGGTTTGAGGGTTGAGTGATTAAAAGTTTAAGGGTTGAGGGTTGATGGATTAAGGGTTTAAGGTATTGGATCGAGGGATTAGGTTTGAGGTTTTAATGTATAAGGTTGATGTTTTAGGGTTGACAATATAATATATAGGGTAGAGGGTTGAGGGATTACAAGTTTATGGGTTAAGGGTTGATCGATTAAGGGTTTAAGGTATAGGGTTGAGGGATTAGGGATGAGGGTTTAATGTATAGGGTAGAGGGTTTATGGTTTAAGGGTTCAAGGGTTCAAGGGTTAAGGGTTGAGTGATTAAAGGTTTAAAAGTTGAGGGTTGATCTAGATTAATGGTTTAAGGTATAGGGTTGTTGGATTAGGGTTGAGGGCTTAATGTATAGGATAGAGGGTTTAAGGTTTTAGGGCTGAAGGTTTAAGGGTTTAAGGGTTGAGGGTTGATGGATTACAGGTTTAAGGTATAGGGTTGAGGGGTTAAGGTTGAGGGTTTAATGTATAGGATAGATGGTTTAAGGGATTATGGATTAAGTGTTTAGGGATTAAGGGTTGAGGGATTAGGGGTTGAGGGATTAGGGTTGAGGGTATAATGTATAAGGTAGAGGGTTTAAGGGTTGAGGGTTGACTGATTAATGGTTTAAGGGTTGAGGGTTGACTGATTAAGAGTTTAAGGGTTGAGGGTTGATGGATTAAGGGTTTAAGGTATAGGGTTAAGGGATTAGGGTTTAGGTTTTAATTTATATGACAGAGGGTTTAGGTTTTAAGGGTTGAGGGTTGATGGATTAAGGGTTTAAGGTATAGAGTTGAGGGATTAGGGTTGAGGGTTTGATATATCATCCTCAAAATCCCATATCCAATTATCAATAACCACCCTTCAACTTCACAAGTACTTTGGTCCAATATGTGAAGCAAATAAAGGATACCATTATGGACTTCGACTAGGACATCACTATCTTTTGTTGTGTTTTACTATTCAAGGATAAATGCATATTTATGTGATAAAAATTACATTCACCTTCTTTCATACTCATGTGTGGGTGTGTAAGTATTGTCAAGATCCATTTAGGTATAGTGATGAGTCTTTATATGAATGTAGTTGAGTTTATTAATCTCAACATAAGAGTGTTAGTGATAATACATCACCCCTTCAATTGGTTGTATACAAAGTGTGAAAAAATTAGAGATGAAAAATAGTATATGAAAACTACATGAAATCTAAACTTGAAAGCGTGCAAGAACATAGATCATGAAAATAATGCAAAAGCATCATTGTTAACATCATGCAACAAAGAATATGATAGCATCATGTAACATAGAAGATTTCTCCCAATAAAGGTAAACAAATATGATATAATGTGTATGTACATAGAAGATTAGCATCAAGGTACATTCAATTTTTTTGAAAAAGATGAATAATTTGTAATAACCATATTATTTTTTGTCTTCATTTTATTCTTGACATTTTTAAGATTTTGCTCTAAGATAGGGTAATCATGTGCTTCTATTTATTTAGTGTTATTTGTAAAGTTCATATTTAGGTTCTAGCCAAGTTGATCAATAATAGTAAATCAAATCATAATCTTCAACAACTAAGTCATTTAAGCTTTCTTTCAAGGCAACTAGTTAGAATTTGTAAACCCTACATTTGAATGTCTTATTGGTGTTCACAAAAGAAATTTCATTAACTAATCATTCTTCCAAATCCTTCACCACTCTCCATACTCTTTGAATAGCTGAAAGATCTTGTTTCACACTCTTGCATGCTAGAACATTCTGAGCTACATTGCATCGATGATATCTCTTAAGAGACCAAAGAGCAAAAGGGTAGCAAACCTTGATGAGGTGTTACTCGGAAACCATGGAACTTAGAAAGATTCCATCTAAAGGTATGAGATCGCGTCGTGCCCCTCTATAATATCCTCTCTCAGTTTTTGATATCTTTGAGTCGTTTGCCCATGGTGTCCAATTTTCAGTTGATGAAAAAAGTGTCAAATGCATGCAGTGTAAAGTTGCAAGGTGGTGTAATTTTTTATGTTCATCATGCAACCAAACCGACAGTTCCAACACATCCAAATGGGTAGGTTTATGCTAGGAAAGGTCCTATTTTACACCTAAACATGCCAGAACAGTCTAAGCTACATTGCATCGGTGATATCTCTTAAGAGACCAAAGTGTAAAAGGTAGCAAACTTTGATGGGGTGTTACTTGAAAAGCATGGCACTTAGAAATATTTTTTCTAAAGGTATGAGATCATGTAGGGACCCTCTATAATAACCTCTCTTGGTTTTTAATATCTTTGAGCCATTTTCCTGTGGTGTACAAATCAAATGCATGTAGTGTAAAGCTGCAAGGTGGTGTAATTTTTGTTTTGTTCATTGTACGAATAAATTGACAGTTCCAATGCATATGTATGGGTATTTTTATAGTAGGAAAGGTCATTTTTCACACCCAAACATGTCAGAATAGTTTGAGCTACATTATATCGGTGATATCTCTTAAGAGACCAAAGTGCAAAAAGGTAGCAAATTTTGATGAAGTGTTACTTAGAAATCGTGACACATAGAAAAATTATGTCTAAAGGTACAAGATCATGTAGGGCCTCTCTACAATAACCTCTCTCAGTTTTTGATATCTCTAAGTTGTTTGTGTGTGGTATCCAATTTTTAGTTGATGGAAAAAGCGTCAAATGCATGTAGTGCAAAGTTGCAAGGTGGTGTAATTTTCATTTTGTTCATTGTGCGACCAAATTGATAGTTCTAATGCATTCGTATGGGTAGGTTTACACTAGGAAAGGTCCCATTTCACACCCAAACATGCCAAAATAGTTCGAGCTACATTGCATCGATGATATCTCTTAAGAGATCAAAGTGCAAAAAGGTAGTAAACTTTAACGAGGTGTTACTCAAAAACCATGGAACTTAGAAACATTTTGTCTGAAGGTAAGAGATCATGTAGGGAACCTCTACAATAACCTCTCTTGGTTTTTTATATCTCCAAGTCTTTTTCTCGTGGTGTCCAATTTTCAATTGATGGAAAAAGTGTCAAATGCATGCAGTGTAAAGTTGCAAGGTGGCATAATTTTTGTTATGTTCATTGTGTGACCAAACCGATGATTCCAACACATCTATATAGGTATTTTTATGATAGGAAAGGTCCTGTTTTGCACCCAAACATGCCAAAACAGTCCAAGCTAAATTGCATCGATGATATCTCTTAAGAGACCAAAGTGCAAAAATGCAACAAACTTTGACAAGGTGTTACACGGAAATCATGGCACTCATAAACATTTTTTTTGAAGGTATGGGATCACATAGGGCCTCTCTATAATAACATCTCTCAATTTTTGATATCTTCAAGCTATTTTCTTGTGGTGTCCAATTTTTAGTTGATGGAAAAAGTGTCAAATGCATGTAGTATAAAGTTGCAAGGTGGTGTAATTTTTGTTTTGTTCGTCGTGACCAAACTAATTGTTCCAACACGTTTGGATGGGTAGGTTTACGCTAGGAAAAGTCATTTTTTGCACAGTAACATGCTGGAATAGTTTGAGCTACATTGCATCGATGATATCTCTTAAGATACCAAAGTGTAAAAAGGCAGCAGATTTTGACAGTGTTACTCATAAGCCATGGCACTTAGAAACATTCTATCTGAAGGTACGGGATCACGTATGGACCCTCTATAATAATCTCTCTTGGTTTTTGATATCTCTAAGCCATTTTCCTGTGGTGAAAGTTCTTTTGATGCCCCAAAAACTATCACATGCATGTAGTGTAAAGTTGCAAGGTAGGCTACTTTGTGTTTTGTTCTTCATGGCACCAAACCGTTAGTACCAACATGTCTAGGTGGGCACATCTATGTTAGGCATGGTCACCATGCTTCGTTATAAAAGGGTCATAGTCTTTCCTATTCAAAAGGCCACAACTTTTTGCCTTTGAAAAGTCACAACCTAAATCATATCATCACTATTTGTGAGAACCTAAATTAATTTATTTACAATATTTCCTAACATTCTATTCTTAATTGAATTCTTTAATGATGTTATGGATGTATTTCTCAAATGAAATGCTCTCCATTTTATGTTAGTGCTTATCAACCTAGAAAGCATTTCAACATACAACATTTTTAATATTTTCATAATTTCTAAGCATAAGGTAATCATAAATACACATGGAGTAATCTTGTTGAAGATACATTTGGTCATGAAGCAAACAAATAGATATACGTAATACACGAAGTATGAGGCATACATGTGAATACACATAATACATGAAGTATACACAAGAAGCATGAAGCATACACGTAAATACACATAATACATGAAATGCACAAGAAGCATGAAGCATACATGTGAACACGTGAATTATACACAAGAAACATGATGCATACAAATGAATACATGTAATACATGAAGTATACACAGGAACCCTGAAGCATACACGTGAACACATGAAATATACACAGGAAGCATGAAGCATACACGTGAACACAGGTAATATGTGAAGTATACATAGGAAGCATGAAGCATACACGTGAATACACACAATACATGAAGTATACATAGGAAGCATGAAGCAAACACGTGAATACATGAAGTATACACAAGAAGAATGAAGCATCCATGTGTGAATACACATAATATGTGAAGTATACATAGTAAGCATGAATCATACACGTGAATACACGTAATACATGAAGTATACACAGGAAGCATGAAACATACATGTGAACACATGAAGTATACACAAGAATCATGAGACATACACGTGAATAAATGTACTACACCCCAATATACACAAGAAGCATGAAGCATACACATGAATACATGTAATAGATGAAGTATACACAAGAAGCATGAAACATACACGTGAACACATGAAGTATACACAGGAAGCATGAAGCATACATGTGAATACATGAAGTATACATAGGAAGCATGAAGCATACACATGAATACACATAATACATGAAGTATACACATGAAGCATGAAGCATACACGTGAACACATGTAGTATGCACAAGAAGCATAAAGAATACATGTGAATACACATAATACATGAAGTATACACAAGAAGCATGAATCATACACACGAACACTTGGATTTTAAACTTTATAAAGGAAGAGTGCATAATGTTCAAACTTTATATATTTACAATAATATAAAGGAAGAGTGCATGTAATACACTTGGATATTAAATATTTGAAGTAAACCATCTACAAATACCATTGAAGCATGGATTTATAATGCAAATATGGACACCATCAATAAAAATAATGTGTATTAACAAAATAGCCATATAGGCATGCATCAATATATGTCAATATAAGTATAACATATATACAAAATAGCCATATAGGCTTACAAGAATGCACCATATAGGAATATAATGTCAAGTATATGCAATACAAAATATATGTCCACAAATGCCATACAAGCATACAACAAATGACCCCAATAAAAATTCATTCCCCTCTGGATGAAGAAAATAGATCCCTGGTGGCCTTTGATCATCAGGGGAATGGAGACACATATGAGAGTGGTTTACTTCGAACTTGAGGGTTTCTCCTCCTATTTAGTTCTTCATGGAGCTTTAGCTATTACAATACAAAGTATAGACATTATTATATAGAAATTACATTATAAAAAATGAAATATTTAACAAAATAATCACTTACCGTTGCCAGATGATCTCTCTCCTCATTTAGAACATCGACATGCTTAGGTTGTGGTGTTCCAAAGTACTATAGAAACCATCTAGATAGAAATTAAACTACAAATCAATAATCATTTAATTTTTCAATAATAAACAACTATAACAATGAATGTAATTTGAAATTTACTAATTTTCCTCATACCATCGTCAAAGGCATCGAGCTATCTATTGCAAAAGACACTCCATGCTCCATTTCCCTATGAACATCAAGAGGTGTCTCTACTTGCATCATCTGAAAATAAAACAACATTATTCAATTACGAAAACTAGAATAGTGATGCAAGTCATGGCTTATAATGTATGAGATAGTCAACAAAATTTTGAGTACTTTTTGAACTTTACTTACTATTATGCTTTGATATATTTTTTCCAAGCATCCATAGATTGTTCAAAATCACTTGTTTTAGGATTTTAGCCCTTAGCAACAAGGTAGTGAACTATTTGATAAAATGCTTTGGTAGACATGCATGGAAAATGTGGTAGCATAGACAAGGCAGTGAACTGTTTGAAAAAATGCCTCAAAGAAATGTGGTCTCATGGTGATGGAATTCCTTTCTTTGAGGCATTTTTTCAAATAGTTCACTGCCTTGTCTATGCTATTGCTTACTATTATGCTTTGATAGATTTTTTCCAAGCATCCATAGTTTGTTTGAAAGCACCTGCTTTAGGATTTTAGCCATAGCAGAAAGGCAATGAACTGTTTGATAAAATTCTTTGGTAGACATGTATGGAAAATTTGGTAGCATACATAAGACAGTGAATTGTTCGAAAAAATGCCTCAAAGAAATGTGGTCTGATGGTGATGGAATCATTGTGAAAAAAGAAAGGAAGAAGAAGGGTATGTGAAATTAGAGGGTGATTATTATGGAGTAGTAGGGAGTTAAAACTATAAAGGACTAGCTCAAAAAAAATTCCACTCTCCCCCTAATCTCTCCTTGAAAATATCACAACACTCTAACAAGATGGAGTGGAGGAAAAGGAGAATGCAAAGGAAGAGAAGATATAATTATTTTGCTTTCATTTTGGCGGGTGAAAGTTTGATTTGTAGAGAATAGGAGTGGAGAAAGAAAATAGAACAAAGGAAAACAGTCTAGGTTAGTTTGGTTACCAATAATCTCTATTTTCCTTCGAGAAATTTATGAGGATAAATGCATAATACTTCTCATGTATTTAAAAAAAGGTTCATGAGTTAATAAGGCAAAAACCCTAATTCCCTACATGGATAATTTCCATTAATATAAAAACCTTGTTTTACTTCTCATTTTCTAGAGGTTATCTCTTAGGTTTTCCTATAAAAAGTCTTTTAACTACGTGATTTATAAGGATAAAGTTTGTGTACTAAATGGATACATATATAAGTATATGTATAAAAATGTTTATTTCATTCAATTCTTCACCAACTTCCAAGCTATAGTAATTCTTTATTAGTTGTAGTTTATAGCTGAGCAGTGGTGCCTTATTAGCAACAATTTTATGGCTGCATTGGGAATGATAGGCTGAAATATATATTTGGTCATATAAACCGTGATACTATTGTGCAAGGTAATGAATATTGGGTTGACGCAAAATTTCCCATGTAAAAACATGATACTGATATGTATAAGAAGAGTATTGGGTCAAAATAAATTTTCTAATACAAAGAATAAATATTGCTATATATATAATGTGTATTGGGTCAATACCAATTTGGCCACATAAAATATATGATTGTTGAGTATTAAGTGAATATAGCGTTAATACTAGGCCTTGATGGCGTCGCGCGGAGTTTTGGTTCGCGCTAGGGCCTGCGTGCCCTAGCCCGAACTGTGTCTGGTGTTTTGTGCTCACGGGCGAGCTTATTCGTTGCTTTCAGGGGGTTGTTCTTTTGGTGGCAGGGGCATGCGGTGGTCAGGCAGGGGTCTTGGCCATTTTTCTGGCCTGTGGGTGGGCGTTTCGGCTTCAAATCTGTGTTTGGCGAGTCCTTGGTGGGGGGCTTGCGGCACTCTGAGATTGTGGGCCTTCTGCCCCGTCTCTCTCTCCTTTTTTTTGCGGAGTCTTGGTTCATTGATGCATGGAGAATCAGGGTATAGCTGCTTCTAAGCTTTCCTTCGGTGATATGGAGATGGGTGAGCCGTCTTCTCTGTTGCATGTCAACGATAAGAACCAGACTGGTAAACCCCAATCTGGGGAAGGTGTTTCCCCTTCAAAAGGCATGTTTCGTTTAAGAAAAGTAAACGGTTGTTTGGAGAGATCCGAGGATCGTCCAGTTCTGGTTATCCAACCTGAGCAGGTTTCGGAGGATGTTGAATATTGGGGCAATCATGCTCTTATTTGCAAATTTTTGGGCCTTCGTTTATCTCTACCTGTTTTGCATTCTTGGGCACGTAGGGTTTGGAACCCTGAAGGTGATATGGAGATTATTCTGGCAGCTAATAACTATTTTTTGGTGGTCTTTTCAAGCATGTCCGACAGGAATAGGGCATTCGAAGGAGGTCCTTATTTCTTTAACCAGGTAGGGCTTTTCATCAAACCTTGGCACATGGGATTCAACTCTGCTGAGGAGATCCCTTCGCGGGTTCCCGTGTGGGTTCGTTTACCGAGGCTTCCATTGGAATTCTGGAGGGAAGATATTCTTCACTCAATCTCGTTGCTTCTTGGAAAACCTGTGGGATCGGCTTCCCAAACTCAAGATCGTAAGGTAATTTCTTTTGCCCGCATTTGTGTTGAAGTTGATTTAAATAATCCATTACCAGACTCTATGGAAATTCGCCTGGGATCTTCTTCTTGGATCCAACAGTTGGATTATGAAACCCTACCCTTTAGATGCAGAATTTGCCATGAATATGGACATTTGCACCGCAAATGTCCTAGGTTTAAACCCTCTCCCTTAGCTACTTTTGGGCCTCCCAAAGGGGACAAGGGAAAGGCTCCAATGTCTAATGAACCTGTGGATAATGAGGGTTTTATTCCGGTCAAGTCCCATAACAAAGGAAAGGGCAGGAAGAGATCTTGGATGGATAGGCAGAATGAAGGCAACTTTAACAGGTTTGAGGTTCTTGAGGATTTGACCCAGGAGGAGGGTATTCCAGTTGAGCTCTCTTTTGGGGCTAAGGGTCTGCAAGATGCTCAGGATGATGATGCAAGGAAAGAGGATCAAATTCTATCTCCAGGGGTTCATCAGAAGGATCAGAAGGCTATGGACTCTTCGGCTCATGCTCAGGATTTCGGGGTTTTGCAGGGATCACAGACTCCGAAAGACTCTGTTGCGGTAGTTCCTGACCCCCCTGCTCCTAAGGGGGCCTCAGATCCTGTGAGGGGTAACAAATCTCCTCCTACATTAGGCTTACAGCAGAAATCCTTTAAAAAGGGGCCTCTTGATAAACTGTCAAAGAGTGGAAGGAAGACTGATCAAGAGAAGGTTAAGCTTATGGGTGATACTTTGGTTGAGTCTGGGTCTGTGAAGCCCATTGATTCCCATTTCTCTCACCCCCATAAATGATTGTTTTATCTTGGAATGTAAGGGGGTTGAACAGCATCCCTAGACAAAAGGTTGTTCGTAGATTAATTGAATCTCAGTCTCCGGATGTAGTCTTTATCCAGGAAACTAAGCTTACTGTTGACGGGCTTGCTAATTGTGCTTCGCGTATCTGGCCCCAAGGCAATTGGTAGGGGGTAGGTGCTTTGAACAGTGCAGGGGGTGTGGCTTGCTTCTGGAACCCAAGGAAAGTTTCCCCCTTATGCTGGATGTCTAGTCGGTCTTCCATTTCTCTGATTGCTTCTAGTTTTGTTACTGGAGAAAGGTTTCTCTTATCCAATATTTATGCTCCTACGGATCTTTCAGGTAAGTTAAATCTCTGGGCCCACATTCGTTTCATCCGAGCCTTGGACCCATATCTCCCATGGATTATGGCTGGTGATTTTAATGCTGTTACTTGCTTAGATGAAAAACGTGGTGGGTTAGCCAAGTTAGACCCTTCTGCTAATCTTCTCAGGGATATGATTGGTTTCTTGAATCTCATTGATGTGAAGCCTTCCAATGGGGTCTTTACCTGGAATAATAGGAGATGTGGTGTGGAGGCTATCTCTGAAAGGCTTGATAGATTTCTTGTCTCCTGTTATTGGTTGAATAGTAGGTTGACGACCAGCTCTGAAATTCTTGAATGGAGGGGCTCTGATCATTGGCCCATAAAACTTTCTGTCACCACTTATGGTGTCACCAAAAATCCCTCCTTCAAATTTCAATTGATGTGGTTAAGAGATCCATCTCTCTAGGAGCTTATGCTGGATTGGTGGCATGAGGGGATGCCTGCTCATGGGACAGCCATGTTCACTTTTAGCAAGTGGCTTCAGCATGTGAAGTTTAGACTTAAGAGATGGAATAAACAATGTTTTGGGAACCTTCAAGCTCAGAAGATGGCTGCCCAGTCCAAGTTGGATACTATCACTCGTCAGATTTGGGACCAGGGGCTGACCTCTGCCCTTAGTATGGCTGAGTCCTTGGCTCTGAAGGGTTTAGAAGAGTGGGAACTTCGGGAAGAGATCTTCTAGAAGCAAAAATCTCGTATTGATTGGCTTCAGGAGGGGGACAGGAACACTGCTTTCTTTCATAATTCAGTTAAGGCTCGAAGACAGGGAAATTCTATCTCCTCTCTTGTTGCGCAGGATGGGGCTCAACTCTCATCCTATGCTGATATTTCCAGGGAGGCAGTCAATTATTTTTCAAACCTCTTTTCTAGGGAGATTATTGCTGCCCAGGCTGAGGAGCAGGCCATCATGGATTGTATTCCCTGCCTGGTCTCTTCTGAGATGAATGGGACTCTCTTATGTCCTATCTTGTTACCTGAGTTGGAGAAAGTGGTATTTAATATGAAAAAAGGTAAGGCGCCTGGTCCTGATGGGTTTCCAATTGAGTTCTTTCAAGAGTTCTGGGAAATTATAAAGTTTGATCTCCTTGAGGTGGTTCAGGAATCTCTTAGGAGCAAACAGATGCTCAAGTCTATGAATTCTACCTTCTTGGCCCTCATACCTAAGCTGGAAGGAGCTAACCAGTTAGCTCAATTCAGGCCTATTGCGTTATGTAACGTTGTTTACAAGATCATCACCAAATTGATTGCTGAGAGACTCAAACCACTCCTTGGTTCTTTGATCTCGGCTGAGCAGGGTGGTTTTGTTGAAGGGAGACAAATTTTGGATGGTGTTGTGATAGCCATGGAAGCTGTTCATTCTATGGCTAACTCTAAGGAGAAGGCTATGTTTATTAAACTTGACATGTCTAAAGCTTATGATCGGGTGAGCTGGGAATTCTTACAGAAAACTCTCATGGCTTTTGGCTTTGCCGAGGAATGGGTGAACTGGGTTCTTAGTTGTGTGACCTCTACCTCATTCTCTGTTCTCATTAATGGGGAACCTACATATTTGTTTAGCGCTTCTCGGGGACTCCGGCAAGGGGATCCTTTATCCCCTTACTTATTCATTATCATGGCTGAGGGTCTTGGTAGATTTATTAAATCTCAGGTGAGACAGGGTCTTATCCATGGTTGGAGTTGGAACAACCTTCTCCCTTCCTACTCTCATCTTTAGTTTGTGGATGACACTGGGTTAATGGGCTTGGCTAGAATTAGCGAGGCGGTGAACTTCAGGCGAGCCTTAGACATCTATCTGAAGGCTTCTGGTCAACGTATTAATGATGATAAATCCTCTATCTATTTCTTTAATACTCCTCAGCTTATTCAGAACAGGATTGCTAGGATCCTAAGATTTCAGATCGGCTCTCTTCCCCTGATGTACCTTGGGATCCCTTTGGCTTTGGGAGGACAGCGGAGAGACTATTGGCAGGGTATTTTGGATAAATTTTGAAGTAGAGTTAGCCATTGGACTCATAGATGGCTATCGTCTGCTGGGAGAGTGATTCTCCTTAAGACAGTGGTGCAGTCTCTCCCCATTTATAGGTGTTGTGTGCAGGTTCCCCCGTCCACCTTTGTGCGGGAATTTGATGCTTTGTCTCGGCAGTTTCTATGGTCTGGCAACCTTCTCTCCTCAAAATGGAGCCTGGTCAAGTGGGAGTCTGTTTGCAGGCCGAAGCATGCTGGGGGCCTTGGTCTCAGGTCTATGGCACTTGTTGTCACTGCCTTGGCTGCCAAGCTGTACTGGAGGTGGTGTAACAATCTTGATCAGGATTGGGCTAAGATTCTGGCCCACAAGTATCTTCCTGGTGCTGATTGCCTCGATGTGCCGCGTCTTCCTTTGTTGGGTAAAGGTTCTTGTATTTGGGATACCCTTAAGAAGGGTGCTCAGCTGATTAAGGAGGGCCTCTTCTGGATCTGTAATAGAGGCTCTGATGTTCTATTTTGGCAGGACTCTTGGGATGGCCACCCTCCCATTCTTTCTAGTTTTCCTCAGCTTCAGCCTCTTTGCCATATTTTTTCTGAGGCCGGTTGGATTAAGGTGGAGCATTTTAAAACTGTCAAGCGTATTGGGCAGGCGGTGGTGGCTTGCTGGAAAGACCCACAGGAGTGGCCCATGGGTGGATCTGATGAGGATCGTGTTGTTCTTTCTAGAGTTTTGGAGGCTCGGCTTTGCAGCTCCCTTAATGGGAGGGATGTTCTAGCTTGGAATCCTAGTCCAAAAGGTAAATTTACTGTTGCCCAAGGCTATGCTATGCTGGACAGGAACTTTTATGGTCCTGCTGAGGTGCACTGGTGGAAGAAGGTTTGGGACAACTTCTCTTGGCCCAAATGTAATTTTTTCTTATGGTTGGTTGCTCAGGGGAAGTGCCTCACTTGGGAAAACCTTCGCAAGCGTGGCTTTCAGGGGCCCTCTATTTGCCTTCTTTGTTCTCACAGTGAGGAGTGTTCCTCCCACTTGTTTTTTCTTTGCCCTTACTCTAGGGAGTTATGGCACAGATGGTGGGAGGCTTGGCATCATGGGTGTATTCATGCTACCTCCTTGATTGACTTCTGGGAAAGTTTGGGCAGACCACCAACAAAGACTCCTTTCCTTCAGGTGGCCTGGTCTATTGGGCCTATTTTCATTCTTTGGAACCTTTGGTTGGAGAGGAACCGTAGAGTTTTTTGTGGTTCCAATTTGGGAAATCTTCAACTGTGGAAGAAGATAATTAGTAGGCTTTAGGAGACTATTTCGGCTAAGTGTGACATGTCTGAAAATATTGATCCTGGTGATTTGGATATTGTGCGGAATTTGAGCTTGGGGGATAGTAACCAGGGTTATTTTGCTGGCAGAAGGCCCCGTCAGGTTCGGCAACGCGTTTGTCGTGATGGGAAGTGGATGCCTCCCCCAGTGGGGGTCCTAAAGATTAATACTGATGGTTCTTCTCGTGGGAACCCTGGTCATGCTGGTGTGGGGGGTATTGGTAGAGGTAATGATGGTGGTGTGGTTTTTGTCTTCTCTAGTTACAAAGGGCAGCAATCTAATAATCTGATGGAGGCCCTGGCTATTAAGATTGCTGTTGAGCGTGGATGCTCTTTAGGCTGGAGGAGGATCATATGTGAGTCGGATTCTCAGATTGTTGTGGACTTGCTGAACAATCAAAGGTTTGATGATGTTAGTTGGCAATTAGCTTCCGTGGGCAGACAGATTTTGAGTCTTTGCAGCTCCTTGGATTCTGTCTCCTTTTGTCATATCCCTAGAGAGTGGAACAAAGTTGCCGACTGTCTTGCGAAGTGGGCCTCTGAGAATGTGGATGGTTGGGATATCAGTGGAAAGGATGAGCTTTCTTCTCATTATCTTGAGACCCTTGAGAGGTTACTAGTGGAGGACATGAATAGGTAGTGTTGTTGCTGGTTGGTCTGGTGGTGTTCTTTTTTGGTGGGCCTCTGGCCTTTGCTTTGTACTTTGGTTCTGATTGAATAAAAATTTTACCCCTTTTTAAAAATAGATGTCGTGAAAAATAAATCCTAATCTTATAAGAGTGTTGTGCTAAGAATTACATACACATCTCATACATTTCAATAGAGACACATGAGACACATTTATACAAATAAAGGAAAGAAATAGCTATTTAGATAGTTATTAATCTACAAAAGATTAGAACTAGGGTACTTCAAGAGATTAATAAAAATAATTTTTTATTTATAATTTTTAAATTAGATAATTTTGAAATTATCATAGATGTAAAAGTAAAGATAAAATATTTTTCAACAAAACAAATAAAAATGACAAACAAATAATGTGATTAATCAAGAATAACATGATATTGCAAAAAATATAATAAATAAAAGAATATGCACAATTGTACATAAACCATCAAAAGTCTAAATATACCTATCTTTATCAAAAAATAAAAATCTTTAAAATGACTAAAAATTATTAAAACTTATTAAGCTCCATGAACATAAGACATCTGCAAGGTCTTGCCAACTTTCTTCTTAGAGGAAAATTATGACCAACTAGATTGAGGAATGTCTTCCAACTGAGCTCCCTGGAAAACATCACCATGTGTGTGATTTAATCCTACAAATTTGATCAAAGGACAATTGATGAACATTCACACAAATTTGATCCCTAGATGGGACATGTGTCACCCGCCCTTGATATCACCATCCTACAATTCCTAATCATGGGATGGTGGGAAACCGTTGATATTGAAGGAATTTTGATTGACTGCAGTGTGAATTTCATCCTTCTAAAAAATAAGACATTCATTAAAGGGAAAGGGGACATTACT
>VDFB02338285.1:0-26984 GCA_007258455.2 Sequoia sempervirens | reverse complement strand
ATTAAATGTTGGCTCCTCTAGAATGACTCAGGCTTTTGTGATGGATTTCCATAAATCAATAAAATATTTGGTGGTCTCTTATTTTTCAAGGAAACAATGGTCCTTTTGTGAAGGCACCTTGGGTTGATGATATGAGTTTTTTTAAAAGGAATTAAAACTCCTCATGACCTTTTTTTTATAGCTTCCATGATTCCATTTCATGGAATGAAGCCAAGGCCAAGTTTCACCTTTCTAATCAATATTGTGAAACTTTTGATATAGTTATAAAGACCATCTTGGCTAATATAGTTTACAAAATTGGCATCAATTCGTACAAACCTTGGTTGAAAGATTAGAAGTGGTGTCCAAGCACCATTTTCCAAAATTATAAGCCTCAATAAGGATATCACTAGCTCTCTCCTAATTTTTCCATGGTGCCCACCTTGAACCATTGGTGGCATTTGCAATCACTAGATTTTGTTTGGAAACACATATTTCACACCATTTGATTGGTAGTTCTAGAACCAAAATTAGCTCACTTTCGCCCATGTCTTCTTTTTCAAGGCCTCCCCATTGGCTCTAGGTTATCCCATTTGGGAATCTTTGAACCCAAGTGTCCATTTTGTGGACAATAGGAGTTTCTCAAACACCCTTTTTTAGTTTTATCCTAGAGCTTAGAATGTTTGTACCTAGGTACATGAATTTTTTAAGTCATTCAAACGAGAACCTTTTTTCATGGCATATGGTTATTTTAGGGGACTGGCCTCACATCTCCCACATATTTGTGCATATTTGGCATGCTTTCAAGTTGGATATTCTATTTATTATATATAAATAAATTCTACTATTTTTCAAAATTGTTATATGGATTGCCATGTTTTACTTTATTCTAAAGCTATGATTTATTCTAATGTTTTACAATATATTCTAGTGCAAGCTAATAATTTTTCACTTGAAGTGGCTCACTTGCAGGTGCTACTTTATCACTGAGGTATTGACCCTTGCGATGTTGCTAGAGTTCCTTTGTCTTCCTCTTCCTCTTGAGGTTGCTACCCACCTTGTTGGTGCCACTATGGATGTAGCTTCTCTGTTGGGAATAGGATGCCATTTAATTGCAATCCTAAACATATTTCATGTATCTCCTAAGTCCTTGGAAAGTGTTCCCCAACACTAGGATTAGAAAGAGAGTAAATTTGAATGAAATGAACATGTAAATTGACATTTGTAATTATTCCTAAATGATAGGAGCATGTGGGGACGTCCAAGAAGAACTCCTACAAAACATGAGCACATGGGTCACCCACATGGGGCGCCCACATGGAAGGTGGAAGCCACCTTGCTTCAGTTAACTGTTTGGAGGATTGATAACACTTCAATAATGCATGTTTCTTGATCCTACAAATTAGGGATTTGATATTTAACATGAATGGAGTGGCACTATTAGTTTAGTATCAATTCAATTCAGTTCAATTATGGTTTAGTTATCTTCAGTTGCATGTAGTTATTTTGAGTTGAATGCTAGTTTACTTTAGTTGACTTGAGTTGCATGACTAATGACTTCAGTTGCATGGAAGATAATAGGTGGATACTTTCAGTTAAGTGGGGATGATCAATCATGCATAATGTTTGCATAAATTGGTGGAGAGGTATGTTTCAGTTAACTAAGATTGACTTGGGACCACCTTGGGTGCCCAAGTTGGCATCTTTCAGTTAACACCTTTTGCATGAGAAGATATTTACAAGGCTTATTCAATGGGCCCATTCTTGGGTGCCAACTTTGAGGTGGAGTTTGCAAGATATTTTCTTGACCAAAGTTCAGTTAAGTGTTCAGTTTGGGGCACCTAAATTAAGGAAGACTTTGGTTTGACTTATGCTTACATTGTGGAACTCTACTTGCCCAATCTAGGCGTAGATTTTTATGAAGAGCTTTATGCTCTTGTATTGTACAACTCCAATGAATTTACATGCTCATAATTTTCTATTAATTGTAGCAAGTGGATGAGAGTTCCATGAGATTTTATTGCAGGTTGTGAAGAAGGATTGTTGAAGGCAAGGAAGCATATCAATCAAGGATTGATATAGTATTATTGTAATCTTGTTCTAAGTTTAAATAATACAAGCACTATTGATTATGGTGGATTTTTTTCCTAAAAGGGTTTCTCCACGTATATGCTATGTCACTTCTATCTTCTTGTCTCATTCTTCTACAATCTTCTGTCTCTTTCTACAAGTGGTAAAATTGATCTAAACAGATTAATCATACACAAAGAATTGTGACAAAGAACACTTAATTAGATCTACAGTCTCATAGTTTTACAAGTTTTAATCTACAATATTACCTTCATTTTCAACATTCTCCACTTGAGGCAACCAGGAAAATCACTCATAGGCTTCTCCCATAAGTTATGAGAAGGGACTATGTTCAGTAAGGTTAGTCACAAACTACTCTTCAACACTCCACCTCTCCATCACCTATAAGATGAGCTTCTAAGTGGCCAATAAGAGGTGCTACTGATTGGTTTGATTCTAGCAAATTCCCTTTGAATGGCTCTTGCTATATCACTTGGTCATGCAAATGAAGAAGAAGATAATAATGAGGAGAGAATACTAATGGGTGAGATCCTCTCGTGGACACTCCAAGCCCCATTGATGTATTGGGTAAGCTAGATGACTAGGAACCTCCTCCTCCATTTTCTATTGCTCTCACCATTTAGCATCTTTATTTTATGATTTTATGCTTCGATTTGTTGTTGTTGGAGAATACCAAGATCAAAGAGCTTGAATTGATAATCTTCCACAAGTGAAAATATGAGCACAATAATATGTCTTTCAAATAATATGAAGAGTGTATAATACAATGATGAAGCCTTGCATGTATAGGCAAGGATGAAGAGGTAGAAAGGTAGGACTAAACAATAACTAACCCTCTAAAGATGGAACACTTGTGATCTCACTTGACAAGAATGTGAGGAAGTTTCAATAGGTGTCTCAAGTCATGAGGATACATGTATCAATGCTATGAAGTGAGACAAAATAAAAAGAAATCTAAGTAAACTTAAGCTAGGTGTGAATAGGTCAATCCTAGAAAGGTGATTAGCTAACTAGATATGATAATGACTATATTCACACCAACAACCCCCCTTAAGTTCAACTTAGGGAGTAATGTATGCACTAATGATGAGTCTCATCTATGAGGTCATGCAAGATACTCATGTACAAATATCTCATAAAGTGGAGTAAAGGAGAAAAACCCAATGGGAAATAAAAAAACCCTCTCCAAAAGAGAAATGATGTAATGAAATAAAATATACAAGTGAAGAAGATAGAAGGAATCATGATGACCCCCCAAGGACTACTTCTAGCACAACGTACAATGAATGTTCCCCCATAGGAGAGAAAAGAGAGGTCTATGTGACCTTCCAGAAATGTGAAGTGATAAACTCCATGTGAGGAAATGCTTCCTCCCAAAATTGATAGGAGAAGAGAAACCACGTAACATCCTCTCAAAATGATGCATGTAGTGATGGTAGATGCTTGAAATTGGATGTTGAAGATGACCCATAAACATTGAACAACATTTCTCTCCTTGGAAAGAAACAACACTACACATGTGTGTAATATGACTTTTGATTCCTGATAGGAATATGTAGGAAGTAAGATGACCATCTTTGAATTCTACACATGATCCAAATATTGATATGATACCAATGATGCCTTCATATTATGCTCAATGATCTCCAAGCCAATGTTGATAATTTGGATTAGGTATCATATATGATTCAGGAATAGGGACCATGGATGTATGGAAACAACTAGATTGATGTGAATCTAATACTATTATAGATGATGACTAAGTCAGGTAGTTCAAATTATTATTATCTACACAATCTATCATAGTAGAAGTTGATGTAGGCAAGATGAGAGAAATACCGAAAGGTGGCAATAGTAATGCAACTTCATCGAAGCTAACATCATAGAGGAGATGAATGTCCTCAATGATGTCATCCAAATTTTCAATATGAGTTTTTACAAATAAATATGTGATGTATGGTAGATATGCGTCCCAATGCGGTAGATTCAAAATGACGATAGTAATGTCCTTATGCAAAGAATATGTGGGACTCATGAATGAGTCAACACTAGATTCAAATGTAGCAACAATTATTGTGGGAGATGAGATAGAAATGCAAGTCATGGGACTACATTGTTCATCCCCAAATGATAGTGTCTCACATGATGCCTTGGTGAGATTACTTTTTGCAAGCTCCAATAGTAAGTCAATGATTTGATAGGAGACATGAGGACAAAATTCATGTCCATATATGTTGATTGCTCCCATAATATTTGCACTTCTTGTTGCATTTTATAGACAGTCTAATTATAAGAAAAAACAATGTGAAATGCAAGATTGATGCCCCCCCAAAATGATTAGTGCTAAGACATAGCCTCCCCAGATTAATGTGCAAGATATTTTTTACAAGTTGTGAAGATCAGATGCCAAATCGATTGTTTATAATGTATGGTGATTTTTACAAAAATGGACTATCTAAATATGATTTTACATGCAAAATCAAATTCCTTGTAAAATTATGATAGATATCTATAAAAAGTTTGCCAAATTTTGATAACCAAGGTGAAAGTTATGCCCTATCAAAATTTGCTTACAAAATTGACTTTGGAGGCCAAAATTTGCTATTAAACAACATAAAATCGAAAATGTCAACATTAAAATTTTAGTGATGTAACCAGCTTCCTATTGACTATTTACACTCGAAAAAATACCCCCCTATTTGTAAGTTATGTAAAAATGAAACCCCCCCTTACAAGCACTTTGGAAATGATTTGATAGTTAGCTTGATAGTTAGAGGTTAACAATAAATGCTATCAGTGACAAGTGTTATTGCTACAAAAAAATTTGTAGCAAATAATAATATAATGTGCTTGATGTTGTGTGGAAGGGATTGATTGAGACATTGGAGCTTGGGGGCTTTTGTGCCAAGTTGTAGAGTTCGATGTAAGAAACAACAAATAAATGTGTTCATTCAAGGGGATGAAGTCGTGTGTGATGCACTACACTCCTCTTTACACACACCTAACTCTATCCCACAAAATTGATGAAACGAAAGTTATATTTTCATTTCCTGAGCCTTCTAGATGCAATGATAGTGTTCGCTTGGCTCCACAATTCTTTGTTGATAGGGCTATGTGTGCCTAAGTCACCTCGATGCATCTCATGGCTCAAATACCATGTTGGAGAATGCCAAGATCAAAGAGCTTGAATTGATAGCCTTCCACAAGTGAAAATATGAGCATAATAGTATGTCTATCAAATAATATGAAGTGTGTGTAATACAATGATGAAGTCTTGCATATATAGGCAAGGATGAAGAGGTGGGAAGGTAGGATTGAACATTTGACTAACCCTCCAAAGATGGAACACTTGTGATCTCAGCAAAGTGTGTGAGCAAGTGTCAATAGGTGTCTCAAGTCATGAGAACACATGTTTCAATGCTATGAAGTGAGACAACAACAAAATAATACTAAGTAAGCTTAAGCTAGGTGTGAAAAGGCTAATCCTAGAAGGGTGATTAGCTAACTAGGTATGATAATGACTCTATTTACACTAACAAATGCTCTATCTAGATATTAAGGGTGTGCCTACTTTGATCTACCTTTTTTTATGAATATGTTTAACAATATTTGTTAAATGGTAAAATAGATACTTATTGAAATTTTTAAAAGAGGAGCAAGAACTTTACTAGAATTCATTCACCCAACCACCAATAATCTTTTTCCTTGGCCTACTTCCAAATTGAAGTGTAAACTTTTTAATTAGGACCAAAAGACTTATTAGACAATTATTAATGACATCTCTCCACAGTTGCACCGCAAACTAGGAGTGCACTACCTCAATCCTTGGTGGAAAGATTGGAAGTGATTTTCAGATACTCTCTTTCAGAGTTACAAACCCTCTAAAGGTTATTCTTGGTTGTCTCCACATTTGCATATGGTGGATCAACTTAATTCTCACTAGCAGTTGCAATCCTCTCATGAGATAAGGAAAAAAGGGTTCCAAGGTGTTTGTTCTGTGGTGTTGGAGCATAAATTGGCTCACTTTGCATGGTGTTTATTGTGTCAAGAACTTCCTTTGGGGTCTTGTCTTACTCATGTAGGCATTCTCAATCCTAATTGTCCATTTTGAGGTCAAATTGAGTCTCTCAAGCATCTCTTTTGGTTTTGTCCCTAGGCTCAAGAAGCTTGGAATTGGATTCATGATTTCTTTAGGCCTTTCAGGCCTACCCCTTTTATCTTAGCATATGGTTTTACTTGGGGTTTGACCTTGCCTTCCTCACAGATATACCCAGATTTGACATGCTTTCATGGTGAAAATTCTCTTTAGTATATGGAAAGATAGGAATGTTGATCTCTTTAATCATAGCATTATTGATAAACATTTTTCATGGTATACTAAAGTTATCATTTGCTCTAATGTTCTTATGTAGATTTAGGTGCAAGCCAATAAGTTTGCACTTGAAGTTGCACATCTTTAGGAGCTACTGGACCACTAAGGTAATGCCCCTTGCATTATTGTTTGGGTTCCTCCCGAATCCACATCCCCTCATGGGTGTCAACATGGATATAGTCACTCTTCCCAATGAGACAGTCATGGAGACCGTGGATCTCGCTCCTGTGGTCATGTGCCTCAAAATCCTAGGGACTGCTACTCATGGAGGATGACCTGAACCTTCATTTCCACCATCTCCTAGACAAGATGTTGGCTAGTCAAACACCAACAAGTTCCCCCATGTGATACTCACCATCTCTATGATTCACACTCAACAACCTCTTGAGGAGAACAAAGAAGACATTATTGCTCTCAATGGATGGGAGCCCATTGATGACTACACCCTCAATAATGTTTGGAGGAAACTTGATGATCAAGATCCTCCTCCTTCACCTGGCATAATCATGACAACTTAATGTTTCGGGGCTAGACTCTTTTTGTTTTTCCAATTGAACTTGTAGATGCACCTTTTTGCCATCCTCTTTTTTAATAAATATTATACTATTTTATTTTTATTAATACAAAATTAAATAAAAAATATTCATAAAAACAAAAACAAAATCATTAAAGTATAATTCTACATAATATTATTAATACCATCTCTACCCACAACTACAACTAGAACTAGGCGGTCTTTGTTACAGTCTTGGGGGAGAAGAGGTGGTTTTAGTGAACCCACTTTAGTTTCTATCATTGAAAAGCTTATTGTAGTTCGATTTAACCACCGGTAATATTAATGAAGGATAAGATTAGTTGCAACAATTTTAGTGGAACAGATAGCACGTACACCCCATACCAAACAGTTTATTCTCTTCCCCGTTGCATAAGAGGCATACCACTTCAAAGTGGATTGCAGGATCAATCAATCTTGTCAATGATTGCGATATTTATGTCCGAAGGGATTGTATAATTTAAGAAGTAAATAAGAGAGAGGCGACCGAATTAGACGATGACAAAACAGGGCAGCTGCTCCACATACTAATGCCAAGTCAAAGCCATGCAAATCATCCAGTGAAAGAGTAGAGTGAGTTTCAAGAGGTCTACTCAACCTTTGAAGAAAGCTTCTGGTCCCAAATTTCTATATATACGTTATAAGGTGTTTGGACTGGACTATTAGTCATTGATCATAGTATTCCAATGGATTTCTTGGTTTTGAGTGCCATGACAGGCCTTCTGGCTGGAATTTCTATTATTCACTGGTGTTGTAAGGAGACTCGTCCTCACATCAAGAGTCTGATGAATAAACATGTTGTGATAACTGGGGCATCCAGTGGAATCGGGCTTGCAATGGCCAAAGAGGTGCTTCTGCAGGGAGGTTTTGTGAGTATGATTTCAAGAAACTCTGCTAATCTTCAGAGAGCAGTCGAGAGCCTTGTTGAGGATATACATTGCCATCCAGACAGGATATTCACCAGGGTATAAATTTCTTTTGAAGTTATTTAGATTCTAATAATCGATTAAAATAACACCATATGACTGGTCTTGCCTTGCCAAGTTTGTACAAAATGCCTGATTTGTGTGTGTTGACAAATAGACATTTGAAAGCTTGTGTGGATAATGATTTTGGTTCTCCCCAACTACGGCCAAACTGCTCTGTTCTGATCTACATTTGTCTGATTCCTGGTAGAGTCTTTGCAACTTATTTTGCCTGTTTCCTGAGCAATTCATGTTGGTTGCCTGAAATACTCAGAGATATGGATTTTCCACAGTTCATAGTAGTGAATCTGAAAGCTTCTGGATCTAATTCTGTGTTTTTTATCTTCAATGTTTTAGATGACACTATATGATCCATCATCAGTATCTTTTTTCTTCTCTTCAACCTGATAATGGATCATATAGTGTGATTGAGAATATTGATGATAAAAAAAACATACAATATTCAGAAGCTCTCAGATTTTCCTGCAATTAAATTGCAAATATCAAACTCCTAATCTCGAATTCGCCTTGTCCTACTACACCCAAGATTCATTTAGTCCATTTCTCTTAACCGATCAGTTTAGCTCATTTCTTTTAACTGATCAGCCCCTGGGATTAATTTGGGGACTTTTGTATATCATATTGCAATTTCAATATGCATACGATGGTCTCAACCCTCAACTATTAGTACTCAGAAGCAACTGCTATTATATGAATCCATGCCGTGCATTGGAGATGTACTAGATAAATTTTGAAGCATGTATCTCTCAGCCTGATGTATAAGCAAATCACCAGTTAAAAGCTAATATCTCAAAAGCAGAAGGATGAATAGCATAAACTGAAAAAATGGGTGTCTAGTTCTATAGGCTCTCTACTTTTTTATCTTTCTGAGAACTGATTAAGTGCCATCTATGGTGAAGGCTGCAGATGTTAGTAATTTCAAAGCAATCACCCAAGCAATCCGAGAGGCCTTTCAATGGAAACCCATTGATGTCCTTATTACTAATGCTGGATTAACTCGTGGTGGAAACTTGGAGACTCAATCTGTTGAAGATATCGATCTAACAATTGGGACCAATTTAAATGGAACAATTTACCCAATACATGCAGCTCTTCCATTGCTGAAGAAACATAGCAAGGAACACCCTGTATCCATTGTCCTCTTTGGATCTCTAGCCTCTATGGTAAGAAAACTTATATCAAACAATTGGTACTTGGACTAACAAGATTTGCTAAATCCCATCTTAATTTTGTTATTTCTATGGCAGTTTGTATTTTATGGGCAAGGTGTGTATACAGCCACCAAATATGCTGTTAAAGGCTTGGCAGAGTCGTTGAAACTTGAATTGATGCCACACAACATTGCTGTGACCCTAGCTTGCCCTGGATTTGTGGACACTCCTTTTCTGGATGAAGGTTTATCATAGTTTCAAATCCAGAAGTATTCAATGAATG
The DNA here is from genome assembly GCA_007258455.2 of Sequoia sempervirens. Classification (NCBI taxonomy): domain Eukaryota; kingdom Viridiplantae; phylum Streptophyta; class Pinopsida; order Cupressales; family Cupressaceae; genus Sequoia; species Sequoia sempervirens. Next base: position 17,569 of record VDFB02338285.1, on the reverse strand, counting down.
AAACTTACACTGCTATATAGCCTTTTTTTATTTCAGCTGAAGATTAATTTGGGTTTTTCCTTGTTTGGATTGGCAGTGGAAAAAGACGAAGAAGACCTCAAGCTACTGAAGATTGTGAACTTGTATGATCGTAAGAAAGCTGAAGATCCAAATGATGTGGCCAAAAGGGTTTTGGAAGGCGCCAAGAAGGGGTCATATCTGATTGTAAAGACCAATTATCCAGGGCTGTATGTCTCTACCATAGGAAGAGGATTTTTGCCAGCTGAGAGTTTGGGGAGATTTTTGTTGGAGATGGTTCTGTATTTTCCATTCCGAGCCATAACCGTGCTAGCTCAGAATGACTACAGAAAAGCTTTACTCGAGCATTTTAGGAGAAACAATGGCCAAAAATGAAGTTGAAAAATTAAAGTGATGGCCATTGTCATTCATAATCACTTATTACATTCTGTACTTACATATCAGAGATGTCTATAGTGTCGGAGCAGGATATCAAAGGGATACCTACTCTTTCTTCCATAACTAAGATAGTTGGGTTAACCAGTGTATGGCGGTTTAGGAGAGATATCACTTGTGCATGCATGTAGTAAACATACCTAGTTCTAGAGCTCTTCATTTTTAAGGTTAAAAAAGATGAGAACATGTATACATCTTCACCTTGAACAGGAAGGTTGAATAAAAATTATACGAGTTCTTACGCTGTTCCAATCTTGCAGCCTTCTTGTTTTCTTTTACCTATGTCTTCAGATATGATTGAATCCTTTACAAAAAAAAAAAAAAAAACTAAAACCCCTCTTTTTTAAATATAGAAATAGCACTTGGGTGTGCAATGGGTACGTTGAAGATTTGTTGAAGGTCAATAAAGGGAAATTTTGGTATGTATTTTGTATGCATGTGTGTAATATATGAGTGAATTGGTAGGTCATTAAGAAAAAAAATTGTTCAACAAAAGTTTTAATGAAAAAGTGATAGCTTGAAATTAACTATGCATCCATTTATTGGAATCCAAACACAACTTAAACAAAACCTTTGAATCAAGATGACAATCACTCCATTACAAACAAGCTCATTTTATGTTTGCAATAGGGAGAGGGAGAGATAGGGATAGAAAATTAATAATTTAATTGATTAAAATTGTGTGTAAGTTTTTTATATTAACATTTTAGATTGTATAGGGGAGAGGACCCAGTGGTTGTGCACCCTAACTTTGCACTTCTAATTATCCTATGTGGAAATTTCAAATCACTCCCAATTTTTTACAGCAACTTACATGGCAAGTCACCTGCTTATAACTTTCATTTCAGGGCCACATCATCAAATATGATGCCACATCAGCATGCTTTTTGTCAAGGTGTCCAAAAAGGTCCAAAAAAACAAGTGCTACCAATACTTGTGCTCATAGATAGTTGAGAACTGATGTGGCATCACATGATTCGTTGTTTTTTAAATCAAAGGAATACATTTTGTTTAATTATGGATAGTCAAGTCACAACTATTGAGCATTATATAAACAACTACTATCACAACTATTAGACATTATATAAACAACTACTAGCACAACTATTGAAACGTGCTCAGTAGTGTCCTTTCCCCTAATTTACCTGAGATGAGCGAGTTGAATTGATGATCGATAGTTGAACGTATTCCATTTAGGTCATATTGACGTTCATTTTGGATGCAGTCTAAAACTTCCAATGCTAAAAGAAATTTTACCTACGGGATGTGGGCGCATTTATGAGAATGACAACTTGCATTTTAGAGCAAGTTGTATTTATATGAAGGACCACCATATCGTTAAATTGGTACTTCATGTGGACTGGCTTTGTAGTCTGTTTGGCATGGTTATTTGTAATGGGATGAGAGATTGGCCAAAGTCGGGGGGTATCACTTGCAAAACGTATAATGGTCAAAGTGTGGTGGACTATGTGATTTGCTCTCAAGGTTTTGTTTCTAGATTGCTAGAGTTTGATATTGAGGACTGCCCTATTGGGATGAAATCTGACCACTTACCTCTTCTGGTTAAACTCCGCATGTCCCCAATCAGCCAACACATTAAACAGGTTCAGCACATGCAAAATAAAACCCTCCCCAAGGGTAAAATCCTCTTGAATAAAGAAAATAGAGAAAGATTTAATGCTGTTCTTAAACAGCATTTCCATGATTTAAAAAACAACGGAGAGGTCAAAGCGACAAAGGATGGGGACATCCACATTCACAGCAATTCGCTGATCCCAATAATTCACAAGGCTTTAAATGCATGCAAAAGGTCCCACCCCAAGATGAAGGCTACAAACACTTTCCCGGCAAATCCTTGGTATGATGAAGAATGTAAGGCAGCCAAGAGATCACTAAAAAAGAAAGGAATGGACAAAGAGTACAAGAAAAAATATGAAAAATTGGTGCAGTCAAAAAAATATGATTATGTAAATGAAAGAAGGAAGGAGCTAATCTCGCTTGGAAAACAGAACCCTAAAGGTTTTTGGAGAGAATTGCAGCAAAAGAAAAAGAGGACTGAAAACAGTATTACAGATGGCCAATGGCTAGAGTATGCTAGGCTTCTTTACGAGCGGGTTCATGAGAAAGACCATCCACCTGTTATTAACACATCAATGGAACTATTCACTGTGGATGATATCAAACAAGGAATAAAGAATTTAGCAAGTGGTAAAGCACAGGACATAGATGGGTTGCAGGCTGAATTCTTAAAATGGGGGATCGAGACTCTTGCTCCTTACATAAAAAGAATTTTCAATAATGTCAATCAAGAGGGATTTCCTATGGAGTGGACCACTAGTGTGGTCATTCCTCTATTCAAAAGTGGTGATATCAACAATCCATCTAACTACCGTACGATTATGGTCAATCCTATCTTTGGCAAGCTCTTTGGGAGCATGATTGAGCGTAGGATCAGCAGTTGGGCAGAAAATGAGGGCAAAAGAGCAAAGGGACAGGCAGGCTTTAGGTCAAGACACTCTACCATTGATCACTGCATCACCCTTAGGCATTTGGTTGAGAAAGTTTGGAACACTCAGGGCGAGGAAGCTTATTGCTGTTTTGTTGATTTCAAGAAAGCTTTTGACACGGTACCTAGAGACAAACTATGGAATAGAATGGAGGAATTAGGCATCCCAAATGTATATAGAGCAGCTGTTCACAGATTGTATGAGAATGTTAGAGCTAAAATCAGAACAAGGGATGGTATGTCAGAATGTTTTGGTAGCGACATTGGAGTTAAACAGGGCTGTCCTCTATCTCCCACGCTTTTTGGGTTATACATTGATAAGTTGGAAGCTTGGTTAAGCAAGACGGATGGGGATGGTATTCAATTGGCAGGTTATGTGGTGAAGCTACTCTTATATGCTGATGATCTTATCCTAATTTCAAAAACAGCACATGGGTTAAGAGAACATCTGAAAGGTCTAGAACTCTTTTGTCATGAGGTTGGGATGCAAGTGAATATCACCAAGACCAAAATCATGATTTTCTCATTGAATAGAAAAGATAACCAGAATACCTTTCTTTTTGAAGGCAGCCCGCTTGAAATAGTCAAAGAATACAAGTACCTTGGGATTGACTTTCATTATAAGCTCAGTTGGGAGACTTGTCGGACGAAAAGGATACAGGGAGGTTGGAAAGCTTCTTACCTTTTACAAAATAGGTGTAGAAAAGCCGAGCTTTGGGATTGGAAAACCAAGAAAACCCTTTTTGGTTTGCTTGTTGCTCCGGTTGTACTTTATGGGTGTGAGGTATGGGGAAGTAGTATGTCAAAATGCAGTTGGAGACAACTAGAAAGAATTCAAAAACATCTAATAACAAGCAGTCTCAAAGTCAAAACCACTGTCCCCTATGAAATTCTTTTAGCTGAAACAGGGTCTTTTCCATTGGAAGCATCGGCTTTAATCCGGTTGATAAGCTATTTAAAGAAGGTTGAAAACATGGATAACCACCGTTGGCCCAAAACAGCTATGAAGGAGACGCTAGAACGTAGGAAGAAAACTTGGATGAAACAAAACCACAAGTGGATGAACAAGTGGGACATCAATTTGCATGAGTGTCCTAGCACCAATAGTGAAATAAAAAGCTATGTGACTGAAAAATTCAGAACTGCCATGTGGACAAACCAGATTGGGCGAAAAAAAGCATACTACATCAAAGAGTTTAACCCGACAAAGGATCATGGTGAAAAAACTTATTTAGGTGCAGATATTAAAGGGAAAGCGAGGTTGTTAGTGGCACAATTGAGGACGGGATCACATCACCTTAGGTGTGAGACCGGTAGGTGGAAGATACCCAAGGAAACTTGGGAAGAAAGAACTTGTATTTTCTGCAATAAAGGGGTTGTGGAAACAGAATGGCACTTCATCATGGAATGCATTGCTTACGAGGATATCCGCACTCAACATGAAAATAGTTTGAAAGTGGACAATATGCACCAGCTATTTGAGGAAGATAAGATTAATCAGACGGCTAGCCTTCTAGTCAAACTTAACAGCAGGAGATCTGACTTGGAAAAGAGTATGAAGACAAATTAGGCCTGTTTTGTCTCGGTCCCATAGACTGTTTGGTCTCGCGGACGTCATTAAAATCATTTCATTCATTCATTCATATGCTTTGAGAATGACTATATTTTTAAAAAAGGCGTTACGAAATGCAAGTTGTTGGATAATCTGTGAGTGCCTCTGTAGAAATCAGGTTATAAAATGCTCAAGTTGTTCTCATAATTTAATACTCTGTACGTTGGTTTGAGAGCAGAAAGAGAGACCAAGCACGGCTGCAAAAGGCGAAGTTACCCACGTGAGAAGAGTGAGCTAAGACTGTAAAATCGATTGTTCGACGGGTCTCAAAAAAGAGAGGCAAGACGATTAATTGAATGTTAGCCGTTCATTTTACTGTTCGTTTTCGTCACTTTTTCTATTACCGTGGAATCTCACCTTATACTTTCTGACAGGGAGTGTATCAATAAACGAAGCCGTAGAAACAAAATAAATTTCGATTTTTGATCTCCCAAAATTACGTGATTTAAATCATTTGGTAGGTGAAATTTGTATTGAAGCCGTAGAAACAAAATAAATTTCTTGATTTTTGATCTCCCAAAAAATTACGTGATTTAAATCATTTCCAGTAGGTGAAATTTTGAAAGCAAATACTGGCAGGTGAAATTTGAAAAGAAATGGTAAAATAGAAATTTTCAGTAAGAAGGAAATTACTAGGTAGTAATTTATGGGTCAGTCAATATTATTGTATTGTTTTGCTTTTATTAGTTAATTGCACTATTAATAACATTCTCATTTCTATTAATCCATGATCATAGGATCAAGATTGGATATAATTGTGTGCAATTTTTTCACATCAACGCTTCGCATCATACTACACTAAGAAAAATTGCACAATAGCTATATCCAGAATCTTGATTACTAATAATTTAATTATTAATAAGTTATCACAACCAATCAAAATACTTTTTAAAAAATTATATTGTATAATCAATAAATATTATTTAATATAATATAATAAATTTATAGTATTATGTACACAATATGCAACATAATTATTAGATAAGTTTTATATTTTATATAATTATCATTTTTTCTTTTAATTATATTATACTATCATTTGGATTTTTTTATATTTATAATAGTTAAAAGTTTAATATATAATTGATTTTTATATAACATAATCAAAAGATAAAATTAATAATTATTAATTTATTAATATAAATGCACGTAACTAACTTTTATTCATTAAGTTAGAATATATACAAGTTAACATACAATTTACATTATAATGATTAATGATTAATCATTTATATAATTTAAATAAAAATTAACATTAATATGACATTTATATTTTTAAATATTATGTTAATACTATAATTAACAAAATTAACATTTAATTTTATTAAATTTAAAATACTATAAAGCAATTGCACTTGTTTTAAGTTTATTTTTTAAAAGTGAAAGTCTGAAAATTGTATTTTTTTGCACATTTCATGAAAATATTTATTTTTTCAAAAATATTTTTTTTAATGTCGTCTATATAATGTTTTTAGATTTTAGCATGTAGTTATTTTAATTAATCAATTAAATAATTCAATGTAATAATAATATTTATAAAATTAAAAATATTTTTAGTTATTTTAAAATCAATGAGTATATTAATAAAATATTAGTTAGTATTTATTTTTATAAATATATTGTTATAATTAGTTATTGTTAATATAATTTTAAAATAAATATTTTTTTTTTAAATAAATATAAAATCATTTTTTAAAGTGAGAAACAAAATAATATTTCAAATATATTTACATAAAAAATTAATGGGTTTTTTAGAGAATATTAAAATATTGTTTTAATTACTTTATTTTATTTTTAATTAAAAAGTTATTTTTATTTAGTTGAGAATTATTAAAAAAATATATTACTTTATTCACATCATTTATTTACTTAAAATTATTTTATAGATATTTTACTAGAGCTATTTTATTTATTATTGTTAAGTGAATTAAAAAAAATTATTGAATAAAAAATGTAAATAAAAAAATTATTGTTAAATATAAGTGTAGGGAAAATCTAAAAGTTATTTTAGATAATAATAAAAATAACTCTTACATAGATTTACACTATAATAAAATAATTTTGAAGTAGATCTTACTATTTTAATTTACATGTTAAATGACTAATACTACATTATGACAATAATAAAAAGTTGAAGCCAATAGTGGCATGGTGTGATGGTTGAGTTGTTGTGTTGTTATTCTTACCATCAAGATTTAACACCATTGGGGTGAAAATTGTTAAGAATTTATTTTGGAGATGAGGTCCCCTATTTGTGACCTCGTTCATAGCTCCAAAAGCATTTACCCCTCTTAAAAAAAAAAGTTGAATTATTAAAACATTATATGGATAAAATAAATTCTTCTACAAAACATATTTTATTGATATACTATTTTTAAGACAAGTATACATCACTATTTGACACTTATTTGCATTACAATATTAGTTTTTAGTAATATGTGTTTGTACATAATATGAGTATTGCTTTTGTAATGATATTTTATATTAAACAATTATTATCGTACTAATTATTTTAACAAAAAATCTACATTATTTGCACACCATCTCCCTATAAATTGATGCATAGTTGATTTGAAGCTATCACTTCTCCTTTGAGACCTATGTTGCACAAACAACATCATTTGTTGAATGGCCTACCAATTGACCTTATGTCTTGCACAAATTTATGCAAAAAAAAGACCAAAATTTATCCTAATTGACCTTCCAAAGCTCTTTGACGCATCCATTGCACACCAAGGTGTGATTGCTAGTATAATTTATATATAAAAATTAAAAAAGAAAAAAGAAAAAGAGATTGTAAATCTAAGTTAATACAAGGACGAGGAAGGCTCAAGAAACAAGATTTATAGTGATTGTAAGATGGAATGTTCCATGCTTGACAATTCACTTTTACATGTCCTCTTTTACTTTAGTTGTCTTGTCACATGTCTGTTTTTACCTCTTTTCAACCCTCTTATTACTTAGCCATGTCCTCATTATGTATGTCTTGTAGCCCTTTTAATGTGTTAGTCCTTTTTAATTTAGTGTTCATCTTCTTTTCTTTCATTATCCTAGGTGTATTCCCCTTTTCCATGACTCCTCCCCCTCATTTTGTCACATTTTAAAATGCATCAAATTAATAAGACCTTATCCTTAATCTTAGTGAAGCAATCACCTTTGACCTCTTAAAATCTTCCTTTTGGAATCTCTTTGTGCTTAATCCCACTACCCTTTGGTGGAAAACCTTGTCATTGATTTCTCTTAGAAAATTAGGGGTTCAAGGGTAATGCCCACCCCTTGGGAAAATTTGGGATTAAACATATCTTTTTTATCCAATAAAAAAGATAAATATTTGCAATTGATTCATTTAATAATGGCACAAAGCACACACAAGCTTTGAAGTTCAATTTTCCTCTAAAGCATTCATTAAATAAGCATCCAAAATCAATTTTGGCCCTAAATTTTTGTTTCAGGTGTGATTTTTGAGAATTTTCCTCCACTAGAACAAACCTATGTTGGCGAACATAAACTATATACAAAGGGCCCTAGCTTTAATTGAAAACCAATATGAATTTTTTATGGTGCCTCCATTCACCTATATAGCTGAAATAAACAACAATAATATAGCATTTTTGAGTTTATGTATTAGCCACTCTAGAAATTGTATATGAAATAATTTGATTTTATTTTTATTTTGGCTAGTAATCTACATAGTCTCTTTCATTGGCCATCCCTCAACCTTTCCCATCCATTTCCATCAACCCTCATAGCCATTTTGGTCATCTTTTTATTTTCATTCCCTCTTTCCTCCATTACAATCCAAGGACATGCTAGCTTTATATTTTGTTTTCATATTTGTATTTTGAGTCAAGCCCATTTTTTGTATCACCCATATCAATATTTTTAAAAGTCAATATTCATTTTACATCCAATATATGGATGTGGTTCTTTGTTTGTTTGTATTTTCATTTGCCTAGCTCACCCTACCCTCATTACAATCCTAGGACCTCTTAGCTTTTCATTTTGTTTACATCATATATTTGAATCAAACTCATTTACCATATCAATAGTATTATTCAATATAATATTTGAATTTGAATTTTATTTTTAGGTCTTTGTTTATTTCAATTTCCAACTCCCCTAGCTCACCCTACCTTGATTGCAACCCGAGTACCTTCTTTGTACTTTGTTAACATCTTCTCATTTTGATTCAAACTCATTTGCATACCAATCCTTATCAAATATCTAGATCAATTTTTTTTTTATAAGTCTCCAATCATTTGCCTTTCTTATTCTTCACTAATCACCCCCTTTTCAAGCCCTACAAAACATAGTCTCACTATTTTTTTTTTTTAAATTACATATCTCAATATTTTTCTATCAAATCACTTGTATATAGGACCTATCTCTAATATTTTTATAGCTATTACACCCTCACTCTCATAACCAAGTCACACCTTTATAGATTTTTTTTGTATTTACCAAAACACCAAAATATTTATTTGTTCAAGTTAGAATAGTTACATAAATGTTTTGTATGAACATTTTTTGGTTTTATCATAGTTATTTTTTTGTAAGTGGTCAAAATTTTAATTTCTAACTAGTTTAAGATTTCAACTAATCACCACACAAGAAAAGACTAAGATTTAAAAAATACTATTTTTATGATATATAAAAAGAAATATACTCAAAGGGGATACTTTGTGGTGTGATGGTAGGGCTTCTTTCCTATAGTCCTATCAACTAAGGTTCAAACCTTGTAGGGTTGTCCTTTACTGCATCAATAATTGAGGGCTTCCAAAGATCTTGTATCTTGCTTTACCTATGACATGTGGACTTGGGCATTTGCATGTCATATAGAAGGTAAGTCCCTAGTTTAATTTTTAGGGAGACCCTATGGTGTGTTGGTGGGGCTTCTTTCCAATAGTATCACCAACCAATGTTCAACCCTCGTGAGATTGTCCTCTATCACATCAATAATTGAGGGGCTCCTATGATCTTGTATCTTTCTTTACCCATGGCATGTGGAGTGGGGCATTTGCATGTCATCAAGGGGTCACATCCTTTGTTTAAAATTTCCCCCCATTTATGGGTCTTCCTAAGATCATCCAATTGATAGGTCTTAATCTAATGGACACTAGGTCTTGCTAATAGAAATATGTTATAAAGTTAATATCTATGGTGTCTTGCATGATAATCTATGGAAATAAGGTGTTGGATATGTTATCAAAGACCACAGAGAAAGGATAATTAAATGGTTGTGGCTAAAAAATCTCAAATAGAATGAACAACAAAGTAGAATTTCAAGTTGTATTATTGAAGATCCAATTGAAAAAGATATAAAAATTAGGAATAGAAAGGAACTCCCTCATTGCCATAGGAGACCATGAATTGGAAGCTTACCAAATTTATCTCCCTATTTGGTAGCTATTGTCTTAATTCAATGATTTCACTATTGAACATGTGTATAGAGAGGAAAACGATATGGTGGATATAGTAGAAAAATTGGTGATAAACATGTAAGGAAATGCTTTAGTTGTTGGCACATCCCTCCCTTGATTCTATAAACTGAAAAACTTGCCAAATTGGCACTTGGTAAGGACATCATATTGCAATTGGGTGTAGTAGTGGGTGTCTGGAAGTCCCATCAATTGATTTCTTTGGATGGTTACTCTCTGCACAAGCTCGCTTTTGAGAGATACATGTGTGTTAAATATTTAAGTGGCAATATGATATGACTTGTACATTGATCCCAATAATATATTTCTTAGGTTGATGGAATTTGTGCATTGTTTATGGTTTAGTGGATACTACAGTGTGTCTTACCACTAATGTGAGACAAATGGATTTTAGGGGTGAATCACAAGGTTGCACTTGAAGAAAGTATTAAAAAAATCTTATGTGGTCTTGCACACTATGAGGATGATCTTAGCCATAGTGTAACAACCCCGATGTTCTACTCAGTAAAATTTCCAATGTTTTCACCTTAAGTGAATAAACCATGATGTCATAACATGGTAATAAATTTTTTTCTTTCCATAATGTAAATTACATGCATAATTTAAATAACACTATTTCCAAACTTCAATTGCATTCCATTGTAATTTTTCAAATCTTTCCAACACATAGATGTCATATTGAATGAATTCAAGTCAATCTTTCATGATTACATGCTTCCATATAAAATGGGTACATGATACATAAATAGCTCCTCTAAGCTTCGTCTAGAAATAGATATACAAATTGGTCTGGATGTTTCCACATAGGTGCATACATTCTAAATATCCTTGCTTGTTGGTGCAAACACTCCAGTTATCCTCGATACTGGCGCAAACATCCACAAACCTCGGCCACCAACTGATGAGGAGAAGCATCACGCAAGCACTTTTCCACCAACCACAAACTCAAATGCAGTCCCCCACACATCTGTCACATATGAAAAGATGGCCCTACCCTTCGACGAAGAGATTGGTTCGTATACCTCATAACAATAGACTATCTAAGCTTAGTGTTGTGTCCTACATGAATAGAACTTGTAAACCCACAATCTAGGACTAGCATGCATACAAATGATCACGGTGAATTGAAAATGTAATCAGTGGCAACTTACACTACTTTGGCCAAAGTGTTCTCACTTGGTACTTCAAGTGAAGGTCATTCTAATCACATACACTTCTATAGCTCAGTTTGGATCTTAACCATTCATACACTATGCTTAGGTAATTTCCTTCCTTAGGTAATCCCTAACCTCAAAAATAACCTATTCCCCTTTTCCCAAGAAGTTATGGTATCTCTACCAATTAATCCTAAGCACTAGTTACCCCTTCAATGGATATTCCCATCCTAGGTATAACATAAGAGCTTCCTACTCTACGAATTAACTTTACATAGACAAGCAATTCACTTCAAAAGACAATCTAGTCCCAAGTATAACTTTTTAATCTAGAGTATAGCTATATAAGCTTCTTCCATTCATAGATTAATTACTCATAAATAACTGACTCCAGTTAGTAATATATCACATTAATAAGTGGATCTCACCAAAAGAATAGCCACATCAGTGATTGACCTCAATCAAAGAGTAATCATAGCAATAGGTACTTCCATTTGAGAGTGTAACCCATTAATAAAAAGGGTAAACAAAGAGTCTACTCATATCAATACTTTAACTTCGTATTTGGTGTAGAGCAGGGAGAGGTTTGTCAAACAATCACAATTCAAACTACTTGAAACAATTTTTCAATCTCCAAAACCCCAACTTGATGTCCAACTCACCATTCACTCTTATTCCCATGTAGCATTCCAAACGGTGTTCTCTGACCACAACTTTCAAAAGCAACCGAAAAATGACAAGCCACTCATCATTTTAGATACCCTTTATCCTCTACTTTGACATATCCAATTTGTAGGTAGGGTTGTTTCAGAATATACCATCTTAAAAATTGTTGCTATGTTGCCCTTAAGCCCCAAATAGGTCACTTTTACAAAACAAATTTGTGAATCCCTTAACCCAATCCACCAAACTCAATTTCAATGTTCAACATAGGTCACAAAAGGACTGATTCAACAAATTTTGACAAAAGGAACGCCTACAAACTCACCAAATCACAAAACCCTTGTTTAGGCCTATTTATGTTTGCACATGAGAGGGTTTATTGAAACTACCAACTCCAATCCCTATTTAACCTTACCAATACCTCAAAAAAATCTTGTAGGGTCTACACATGCTTTCCAAACCATCTCCCATCCTTTATCAATGCATTTTCATCAGACTCCCACTCTTACCCATCAAATTAAGTCCAAACCCATGAAATTGTCAACTAAGGCAACACCAAAAAGTTATCAAACCCTACTCCCTACTCTTGAAACCTATATAAAAATATAACCCTACCCAAATGCACCCATTCCACCAAGTTTCAAGCAATTTTACTGCTAAAATGGGTGATTAATGCATTTTAAGCACTCTCAAAACCCTCCAAACAGGGTTTACAACCTGTCCTCAGTAAAATTTCAATAAAATTCTTCAAATTCTATGAAATCCAACCAAATAAAATCCAAAATGAAGTTACTTCATGCCTCCATCAAATTCAAGAGCCTTTAGAACAATATTCCTCTATATGGAATTGTACAGTAACATGTAGCAACAAAGTTAAATGAAAACACACAAAATTTTTAGAGAAAAATAGGGAAATATTATTGTTTAAACTTCTCAAACAACTCTCCAACCCTTTCCTCGAGGTTTACAAGCATATTTAAATTTTTTCCAACCTCAAACCAATGGATACAACTATCTTTTGAACTTATGACCCTTCAACTTCCCAAACCAAGCCAAAAATTATAAAGTTGTAATGCAACTTTTACAACAAACCACAAAACTTGACACCCTTACCTAGAGCCAACTAAAAGTGACTTAAAAAATTTGAAATGCTTTATTATGACCTTATTACACCAAATAAGACTCAACATACCAAAAACTATCATATGACCATATTTACAAAATTGACTTGGTGCCCCTGCACCATACGCCTGGAAAAAAAAAGAACTCAAGTCCCTTGAGTACCATGCTGTAACACCAAATTATGCTTGACCACATCATTGCTTTGATCTCCAAATGTCCCTTCACCTGGTAACCCTTTCCAATGAGTCAGAAACTAAAAATTTGCATTGTCTCTTGATTTTGACCAATTTTTTCCTTGGAAATGTTGCTCTTCACTTGATGTGTGATCCTTCATCTATGCTACAACTGGAAATGCTATCAAAGTGGTTTCTTTCTCTGCTCACACACCTCCTTGTACCTCAAAAATCACTACCTCCTTCTTTACTCTCCTTGTGTACTCAAATTTGGCCACATTTCTTTGTAACTCACCTTCCATCTCTTTACCTTTACCCTTCACCTTTTCCACTTGCTCTGGTGTACCTACAACTGTTCCTTGATCAGATTTGTAGACCTCTGATATGAAAGAACTAACATCAGGCTTACCAACCTCAAATTTACCAAACCTTGAATGGCTACTATCCTCTTTGAAAAATAATAAACAAAACACCTTGTTGATCATCCCCTCAACATGCTTCTCCAATCAATCTTGCATTCCCACAATCAATTCATCCTTGACCTTCTCCATAGCAAGTTTTGACACCAATTCGTCATCTTTCCCCATCAAAATTGAGTCATCATTCAAATCTAATGTTTTAGCATCTCCATGCTTGGAAGTGGCTGCAAGTGTCATTTTTTCTTCTTTCTCTATTGTGATGAATTCCTTTCTCCCTAACATTATCACTTTAGTTGCCTTACCTTGTCCTTTATCATCTTCTAGTAATGGAGTCAAAGTGAAAGAGTTTCTATCCTTTTCAATATCATACATATTGTTTCTACCATCATTAATTGCATGTTTATCAAACTGACATGGTCTTCCTAGCAGCAAATGGCATATATCCATAGGCAACACATCACAAAGAATTTTGTCCTTATATCCACCAATATTAAACTCAACCCAAGCTTGCTCATTCACTAAAACGAATTGACTTTCATTCAACCAAGACACTTTATAAGGTGTTTCATGAGGTATCTTTTCCAACTTAAGTTTATCAACCATTTCTATGGACACAATGTTATTAGTACTTCCAGAGTCTATTACAACTTTACATACCTTTCCATTGCATTTGCAAGTTGTCCAAAATAGTGTTCTCCTTTGTTGTGGCTCCTTCTCCTTTGATGCTTTGACTAGTGTTCTTCTAACCATCAAGGATTCTCCAACTTCTGGAGCAACACGCTGATTAGGAGAGAAAACACTCTCACAATATTCCTCTTGCACCAAATGAACTCTCTTATCACCACCAGTTGAAGTAGAAGCTTGTTTATCTGGACACTTCCATGCTTGATGGACAAACTAATTACAATGATAACATCTTCCTGAAAATGTGCTTGAACCTCTACCTTGTCCACCAAATATTCCTCTAAAGCCTCTAAATCCACCTCTTTGATCAATAGCTTGGTCTTTGCTTTTACTTGCATGTTCTTGGTCTTCATAGGACTTCCTTGTACCTCTTCCTCTACTAGTGCTTCCTTTTCCTCTTCCTCGTATTTCTTGCCTTCTTTTTAACTTCTCTTTTTCCCTAGCAGCCAACTGAAAACATTCTTCAACCGTCCTAGGAGTAGCAAGACTCACTTCATCCTGAATTTGGAATCTCAAACCATTCATATACCTTGCTATTTTCTCATTTTCATCTTCAACATGACCAACCCTAATGCTCAACTTGTGAAATTCTTGAGTATAGGTCATGCCATCCTTTTCCTTCTACTTTAAGTTTTGCAGCTTCTTGAAAGTTTGTATTGTATGATCACGTGGCAAAAATTGGCTCTTGATCTTTGACACCATCCTATCCCATGAATTGATTTTTGTTTTTCCTTTTTTCACTCTTTCCTCTTGTACATAGTTCCACCAGGTTAGAGTAGGGCCTTTCAACTTATTCCTAGCAAAATTTACCTTCTGATCATCCACAACCTCCTTGTACTCAAAGTAATTGTCCATTGCATCAATCCAATCTAGTACTTTTTTTGCGTCCAACTTTCCTCTATACATTGGCTAATCTATTTTCTCATCAGAAGCATCTCCTTTGACATCGTTCAACATCTTCACCATCCTTCTTTCATTAGGGTCGAATTCATCATCACCTTGGACTCTTCTTGGAGGGTCTTCATTCTAACCCTCTTCCTCTTCCTCTTGGTCAAATTCCTCTCCAGTGGCCTTTCCTCTTCTTTGCTTTGTCTCCAATGTTGCAAATCTAGCTAAAAGTACTTCTTGTGATTCTTTTAACAACCCTATTTCCCTACCAAGGGCTCCACTTCCTGAGGAGGCATCTTGTCCTTTCAAACAACTTTTCCCTTCTTCAAATTGCAACCTTTCTCCGTCAAAAGATCAAAACCTATGCTTTGATACTACTTGATGAAGAGCAGGGAGGAGTTTTTCAAACAATCACAATTCAAACTACTTGGAATAATTTTTCAATCTCCAAAACCCCAACTTGATGTCCAACTCACCATTCACTCTTATTCCCTTATAACATTCCAAACAATGTTTTCTGACAACTTTCAAAATAAACTAAAAACCCACAAGCCACTCATCATTTTAGATACCCTTTATCCTCTAGTTTTACATATCCAATTTGTAGGTAGGGTTGTTTAAGAACATACCCTCTTAAAAATTGTTGCTATGTTGCCTTTGAGCCCCAAATAGGTCACTTTTACAAAACAACTTTGTAAATTCCTTCACCCAATCCACCAAACTCAATTCCAATGTTCAACATAGGTCACAAATGGATTGATTCAATAACTTTTGACAAAATAAACACCTACAAACTCACCAAATCACAAAACCCTTGTTTAGGCCTATTTATGCTTGCACATGTGAGGGTTTATTGAAACTACCAACTGCAATCCTTATTTCACCTTACCAATACCTCAAACACACATTTTAGGGTCTTCACATTCTTTCCAAACCATCTCCCATCCTTTATCAATGCATTTTAATCAAACTCCCACTTTTAGCCATCAAATTAACCACAAACCCATGAAATTATCAACTAGGGTAGCACCAAAAAATTTATCAAACCTTACTCCCTGCTTCTCAAACCTACATGAAAAATATATAACCCTGTTTCCAACTACCCATTCCAACTTTTCATGTTTTAAAACAAATTTCTACCGATGGAATGGGTCATTAATGCATTTTACACTCTCTAAAACCCTCCAAACCGGTTTTCAACTCATCCTCAAAGAAAATAAAATTCTTAAAATTCTATGAAATAAAAACCAAATAAAATCCAAAATGAAGTTACTTCATGTCTCCATCAAATTCAAGAGCCTTTAGAACAATATTCCTCTTTATGGAATTGTACAATAACATGTAGCAGCAAAGTTAAATGAAAACACACAAAAATTTTAGAGAAAAATAGGGAAATCTTATTGTTTAAACTTCTCAAACAACTCTCCAACCCTTGCCTCAAGGTTTACAAGAATATTTAAATTTTTTCCAACCTCAAACCAATGGATACAACTATCTTTTGAACTTATGACCCTTCAACTTCCCAACCACATCCAAAAATCTCGTAAGTTGTAATGCAACTTTGCAAAAACCACAAACTTTGACACCTCTTAAATTTAGAATCACCTAAAGTGACTTAAAAATTTGAATGCTCTATTATGACCTTATTACACCAAATAAGACTCAACATACTAAAAACTATCATATGACCATATTTACAAAATTGACATGGTACCCCTACACCATACACCCAGACAAAAAAATAACTCAAGTCCCTTGAGTACCATGCTGCAACACCAAATTATGCTTGAACACATTATTGCTTCATCCTCCAAATTTCCCTTCACTCCTGGTAACCCTCTTTCCAATGAGTCGTGCACTCTAAAACCTAGATTGTCTCTTGCTTTGACCAACTTTTTCCTTGTGGAAATTGCCGCTTCACTTGATGTGTGATCCTTCATCTATGCTACACCTGAAAAATGCTATCAAAGTGGTTTCTTTATCTACTCCCACACCTCCTTGTACCTTGAAAACTACTACCTTCTTCTTTACTCTCCTTGTGTACTCAAATTTGGCCACATTTCTTTGTAACTCACCTTCTATATCTTTACCTTTACCTTTCACCTTTTCCACCTACTATGGTGTACCTACAACTGTTCCTTGTTTAGATTTGTAGATCTCTGATATGAAACAACTAACATCAATCTTACCAACCTCAAATTTACCAAACCTTGAATGACTACTATCCTCTTTGAAAAACAATGAACAAAACACCTTGTTGATCATCCCCTCAACATGCTTTTCCAACCAATCTTGCATTCCCACAATCAATTCATCCTTAACCTTCTCCATATCAAGTTTTGACACCAATTCATCATCTTTCCCCATCAAAATTTAATCATCCTTCAAATCTGATGTTTTAGAATCTCCATGCTTGGAAGTGGTTGCAAGAGTCGTGTTTTCTTCTTTCTCTACTAT